>VZRV01005745.1:7064-229819 GCA_013398115.1 Falcunculus frontatus | reverse complement strand
AAGGGAAGGGAAAGGAAGGGAAGGGAAGGGAAGGGAAGGGAAACAGGGAGACAGAGTAATGGAATAAAGCATTAAAAAAATCACACTATTTTATTTGCAGCTGAAAAAGGGATTGGGAGCAAATACTGAGGCTATTTAATACTTACTGTGACTTCTTTCATTTATCATTGTCCAAAGCAGGAATATAAATTGCACCTACAAATTATTGGTACATGTGGAAATGCCATCTTTGCAGATGCAGATTTACCAACAATGGGGTTTAGCCCTTGCCTTAGAATCAGCAGGTGCAGCATTGCTGCCACGCTGTCACAGCTGATGGCAGCTCACCTGTCTTGTTCCCCCTCTCCATCCCTCGTTTGTATGAATGGTGAATCAGCCAGGTACCTCAAGCTTAAGAGACACAGGTTAGTTGTCTGGAAATTATCATAACAATGGTTATGATGTGTCTTCTGTGTTAAGCAGCTTTCTTAGAACTTGCTGTCCTTGTTAGACATCAAAATCTTCCTATGGAGACCCTTCAACAGAACCACAATTCTGCTAAAGATGACAAGGAGAGATGGAAAAAATTGTGGTGCTGAGAAACAAGCCTAAGAGCTAGAAAGAAAAATGACACAGCTGTATAAAGGAAGAAGCCAATCCAGGAAGAAGAGAGATATGAAGTACTATAAATACATTCAGCCCACCACTTTCCTGGTCAGACGAAGACATTGTCTTGTCCTTTGATGCTAGAAGTTAATGTTTGCATTTAATTTATAGCCAAAACTCTTTATTCATTTTAGATAGGCACCAGTCGCCAAAGGATTCCCACTCTATATATTTTACTTCTGGCTCCAAAATGCATTTTAGTAGTCCATAAGTTAGGCTTATGCAAGATCTTCGAGCTTCAAATTCACTGGGGATGGTGGGAAGGGCAGAAATTTTGAGCTGGGTCACAAAATTTATTGCTACGATGATTCAGAATGCTGCTGCCACTTATAAGGGGTAAAGAATGGGAAAAGCCCTACTTTTTCTTTCAATTGTAGTAGCACAGCTGGATCTTTAAAAAATCAACAGTTTTTAGAAATATAAACAAAAACAATTTGAAAGAATTACCAGATTCTGGAAATGGGAGCTTGAGAGTCTTGCTATACTTTCTACACTTTCCTTAATATAAAAAACCTATTTTTTAAGTATTCAAAATATGATCTTTCATTTAAAAAAATCAGCATGTTCTTGATTTTTTATCTTTCTTTTTTTCTTTTTTTTGTGTGTTTGGGTTATGTTGGGGTGGGTTTTTTTTGTTTTTTATTTTAAATTAGCTTTTAATTTTATTCCTTTTAGAATACCTTTTTGCAAGGTTTAATTCACGACAGTGTTGGCTTGGAAACAGGCCACTTTCCAAATGAAGGGCTTGACTACTGTTAAATCAAGCTGAGAATTTGACAAAAAACCTGTGTCCACATGCAAATAAGGTGACAAATATTACACAGGAAATCTGAGATAATTTGGGCATAAGCCCTCAGCCTATTACCTAGGAAACAAACATTGGTGCAACTTGGCTCACTTTGAACTTTAGTTGAACAAGCTTTGTACATGTCTAGGCTACACATATCAAGCACATTATTGTCTTAGATCAATGTAGTATGTTGTGTTGTAGTTTCTGATGCTTTGATTACAAGCTTTTGTGAATCATTTTCCATTTTTCCTTTGGACACCAGAGGATCCCACTGCTGCTCAGGCACAGGACCATTTGTACCACTGGAGTATGGCAATTCCCGCAGCGGGAGCTGGACTGTTGAACCAGACCCATGGGAACAGGCAGCACTTAATTTCATTGCCATCTAGTGGCAGCCACACTGAGTTCTCTGATTCGAGCTTCCAAGGTCTATTTTTGTAGTTTCCATCTAACTCCTGTGAAACCTACCATTGCTCTTTGCTAACAGAGGAAAACAACCCAGGTAATTAGGTTGAGTTAGAACTGTGGTCTGACTCATTCCAGCTGACTTCCTTTACTAAATTACATTTTGACTACATTTCTGTAGAGTGTGTAATGTTGGTTGCAGTGGTTCCTGAAACCATTTCCAATATAGTTTATGAAACAGATAAAAAATAATACAGGACACAGGCACCAGTAGTAAAAACAAAGCTTTGGGATTCAGTGGCTTTGTTTCTCTTCCTACGTTGACAAATAGTATGACCTTGGTAAATCATACAAATATTTTGATCCTAGTTATCCCTTTCTAAAATTTGGCTCAGTTTACTTATTAGTTTAGGAGGCATTTATGAGGTTTAATTAAAGAATGCCATGCTAAGCACTTTTAAAAACTGAAAATTAAAGACTCTAGAGAAATACGGAGTATTGCTATCTATAGCATTATTCATTTGCTGCAGTGATGCATTTCCCAATTTATTGATGGACCATAATTACACACCTCCCTCAGATACTACCTAGAATAAATCTTTCCAGCCTAGCAGGAAGATACAGAGTATTTGCGTTTTCTGGTCATTAAACTTCTTCCATTGCAGCAAAGCCAGAACATTCATTTCTTATTGCTCCCAGTTCCTGAGGGCAGTTTATGCTGTTCATTTTGCTTCTGTGTCAGAGACCTGTCTTCTCATGACAGTCAAATATTTGGAGCAGACCTTTTTTAAAATTTTTTTCTCAGGCAAAAGAAGTTCAAAACTACATAGATTTATCCCTTCTTATAAACAATTCTTTATTTATCTGCTTTTAGAATAGTGAGATCACCTGCAGCAGTGGCAGTACTAGGTACCATTGGGCTAAACCTGACATTTGTGAAAGGATGTCAGGTTTGATCATGCCATCAGAACTTGAGTACTTTTGTGACTCATGGGTTCTTGCTGGAATACATTCCAGCTCATGGCTCAAATCAATGGCAGAGAGAGGAGATTGCCTCACAAACTGGAGAGTAAAGGAATAACATCTCTCTCTAAATAGGAACATAATCATCACAGCATTGCTCAGCAGAAGGACGACTTAGGAGAGACACTCAATTCCTAAAAAAGTTATGTGAAAACCCAGAGATTTTGGCATTATATTGCACCTCAGGAATAGTTAGGAATGAGAAGACTACTCTCACCATAAGTACCCTTGCATTAACCATGCCCCTGTAACACATCTGAAGTTGGAAAAAACTGCTAGGCAAGGTTTAAGGGATAAAACTGGCTCAGGAAACTTTGCAACAAGACTTATGTCAACCATAAAGAAAACCCCAAAGAAACAACTGTGAATTCTTACGGTCTGTGATTATTCTTACACTATTTCATCACGTTTAGCCAGACATTTGAGCATTTAAAAGATATTGATTCTATAACATGGTGTGGACCAATCTTCCAACCTGTCACCCTGTATATCATGAAGTAAAATGGATGGTTTTTTAAACCATTTTTAAAGTTGACCCAATGATGATGACAGTGTAGCTTTATGTCATGCTAAGATTTTCTGTAATTTTCATTTGGTGTTTCAGTGGGTAGAATTTAGATTCCTCAAAATGGAAGTGCAGAAAGCCTACAAAGACCATACAATCGAATAACAAGCAAAACAAATACAGAAGGGCATTGATAATAGCATTTGCAAGAGCCTGCGTAGAGTTTTGTGGTGAAAGAGCTCTATAAAGACCTGAGAACCTACAAGCATTTTCTAGAGAACTGATATTTATGCACAAATAACTCCAGGTGACAAAATCACGTTGCCTTTTTTCCTTTCCCCTTATCATTCCATATTTCTAAACTAACACAGTCTTAAAGGAGAAAGAAGATTTCAGAGAAGCTTTCCTACAAGCATGTGTATTTTCCTGAGAGATAAGCCTTATTTCCTCAAGCTAACAAGACCAGTGGATATTCCATCCGAGAGCAATGCAAGATGCTGGCTTGAGAACTACCACCAAATTTAAGTAGGTGGATCCGTATCCATGTGTAACATGTGATTCTTCTCAATCAACAGTTTAGGAGATTCTTCTGCCCCAAAGATCTTGGTAGAGTTTCCTATAGCTTAGCCATCTTGACATCAGTAACCTCGAAAGTAATAGCTCTAAAGCAGTTTCCACTAAGGGGAAAGCTTTTCCTTATGCAGGCTCTTTCAGTTCTTGAAAGACAGGGAAAATTACTCAGTTCTGTGTTTCAGTAAGCTGTTACATTAATTTGTGGCTTTTCCATTCTCTGAGGTGTCTCCCTAAACCACTACCCACCAAGGCTTTGTGATTGCAAAGTACAAATGAGCTGCAGGTGGTTAGATATTGTGATTACTCTGACCTACTCAGGATCAACCAGGGACCTGTAAATTTAAACCCAGCTACTATCTCTTCCTGAGCTCCTGATTTATGTTTTAAAGCTGACTATTATTACATTCCCACACACATGCAAAAAATTAAATAATTTTCTCATGGTCTAAATCAGAGCAGTACTGTTAAATGAGGGCAAGTAAGATAGGAATCAACATTTCTTATGAATAGGAAATTTAGAAGCCATTCAGAATTAATCTCAGAAAATTACTAAGTGCTTAGAGCTTTGGGCTATGTGAAGTAGAACAGCTATTAGGATTCTCTTGGTTTTGCTAGAAAGGCTTTTGTGTAAAAAATATACATAATCTTCCCAAGGTAAAAGGACTCATTCAATCCTCAAGGGCAAGATTCAAAGCCAGCATTTGTCTCTGTGATTGCCCACTGGCTCTGCTCCTACTGGCAGCATAGCTTCACTTGAGCAGAGCTGCCAATGTGACAATTCAGTATTTGATTTGAGTCACGTTAATTTCTGGCTGGAGTTTTTAGGTGCAAATCCAGGATTCCTGGAAGGCTTGGAGACCAGCAGCAATAGCTAGCATCACCTGATGCTATAATGCCAGCTCCAAATGTCCACTGCAAGCAGTTAATTTCTAAGGATGATAATGAGTATAATGAGCAATTGGTGGAAAGTACTTATTTTTCAGCTAGAATAGCAAATCAAATTTCTTTTTAAATGAACTGATGTTATCGCAAAACACAATCAGAGATTAGACATTTTAAATGCCTAGAGATTCTGTTTTATTTATCCTTTTTGTGGCCTGGCTGAGAGTAAAACCATCCTCCTGAGCATGTCATTCCATTGTAGATTCTTTTGCTTGGTTTTTCTTATCATAGTTTCGCGTGGATCTTGGACAAGTCACAACTCGAGGAATTATGGTCATTTAATCAACATTGAGCATTTTCATGTTCAGCCTTCAAGCAATGACACCTAAACTCCTATTCACAAGTGACAGCTGAATTCACTTACTCTATTGCTTTCTGTATAGTGGTACCTTAAAAATCAGCTAAAGTTCACCTTTCTCAACAAAGCAGAGTTTATCAGTCCAATGACCTTCTAGAAGCATTTTTTGGTTTGGGTTTTTTTGTATGTCAGTTTATAACAAATGATTCAATATCAGTATAAACCTGGAGATCCTGAGAGAATAACAAAGGATTCAACTAGGAGCGGAGATATAATTTGCAGAAAATTGTTGCCTCTAAAATGCTTGAGGAAGACAACCTGTGATCAGCCTGCAGATATTCTGTATTCTGCACAGCTTCAGAAACTATTTAGCTAGCTGGCCAGTAGCAGAATAAGACATTTCCAAGGAAAGCTAAAATGCAAGTTTCAATTCCTCTGTGCCATGTTCCCTGAAGACTTTCCTCTTCTCCAAACTTCTTCATGGCTTATCTTAATTCATTTCCAAAATGGACTGGAAAAGTGAAATAAATATGAAATAAATGGGTACATCTACGCTGCTGTGCAAAACCATTCTTTCAGACAGGGCTGGAGCACATCACACATAGGGAAACATGACTGGCCACTGCACAGAGATCTATGTGGGACACCTACAAGGAGTTTCTTTCAGATGCTATTGTGCTTACAGAATATTCCAGACCTGCCTTCACACCATGTTATATAACATGACCATCTCCACCTACTTCTTCTTTTTGGAAATATTATATGATCAACAGAAGCTGTGGTATTATTAGACCCAGAGACAGCTGGAAGTTAAATTCTACCTGAGTTTGGTCTACCTACACGACTGGATATTTATAAATCTGAATCTCATGAGTGTCCCTTGTTTCATAGACATGGCATAATCCCAAAGATATACCTAGGCAGTGTTCAAGTGTGTGGGGAAAGAGGAAAGTAGGGTAGCCATTTCCAGGAGCTATGCTGCAAAATCCATCCTGTGGTGTCGTCTCACATAGAAAAATCATGAAATCAGTTGTTAAACTAAGGCCCAAAATAGGGTGAAATTAAATAAGGCTGTGACTGAGTTTGCAGAGCATAGGATTTTAATCCATGAGTTTTAGGAGAAACATCATATTTAACAAATGGAAGTTAAAAAGAAATCTAGTGGAGCATAGCATGAACTTCACCTTGAAGGGTTCAGAGGAAACAGTTCATGCAAGGAAATGTTTCATTATAAACTCTAGAAATATAAAATAAATGTAAAGCTGTACTTCAAGTAGGAATTTGGGTGGGGTAAGGAATGCCTTGTTTTTTGTTTGATGCTTTTTACCTTGCTGGAGAAAACGAAAAAGTAATTCTGAATGTAGATAAAAAGCAAAACAGACCAGTAGTTGTTTGGAAAAGGTGGGGTTTTCATTTTTTTTTTCATTTATTCCAGTCCCAGAGACTTTTTTTATGTTACATCTGAAACAGAATCATTGAAGAAAAAAACCAGAGAGCACTTTTGCTTCAGTTCTGCCATCAGTACTTGGGAAAGGAGAGATTTACCAATAAGGGATGTATATCTCCTTATTGACACTAATGAGAGCTTTCTGTGTAAATATTAGCATCCAAAAGAATAGAACTCCTTGTGCATTATAAAAATTTCAGTGGAAATTTTATAAGGAGTACGCACACATGCACTGACAATAATTTGAGTTTAATAGGGTGTATTAAATTTAAATTAATTTACCAATGCACAGGTAGATTGTTGTACAAAGGCATGGGTAATACTGCAAAGAAAAAAAAGAGTGTGATTATAATTAAGATACTTTTCTGGGCTTCAGGCAAGTTGAGATCAGTCTCCTCTGTCACTAAAGGGACCAGTCACATTTCATGTAATCTCTTGGTGCCTCAGTCATGTACCAATAGATATAATAACCTTTTCTTTCACTCACACTTTATCTTTCTTGACATTTGAGATTGTCATCTCTTTGGGACTTGGATATGTTTTAACACATGCAAAAGCCAATACATTTGCAGTCAAATGTAAAGTAATCTAAATTAGGTATAATGCATCTGTGAAATTTAGGAATTTCAAGTTGTCAAAAGAACATTGAAACTACTTATGTGTATCAAGATTTTTTTCCTTAATGTCTGTATTTGGAATTTAGTTTTCCTAGAGTTTCTACCAGAATTATTAATTTACATTTACAGCATTTGTCTCACCTAACTGTATCAGTGGCTCATCATGTCTCTCATATGGTCCTCAGAAATTATTCTCAGAATATTATACTGGGCGAAATATTTTACCAGTTTTTACCAGCTAGGCCACTTATCTCAAACACAAGGCCTTGTATTTATGTCTGATCCCTGACCCAGGAAAAAGATCAAACCTGAGTTGTATATTCTGTACATCAGTGAGAGTCCTTGTCCAAGACAATTCTGTACAACAAAGACTGATGGTAAAAACCAGAGAAGAGAATGTTGCTATTTCCAATGTTTGTTTCACATCACTCAATTCAACAGGAAACAAGAAGAGAGTACATGTATAAAATTATGCACAGAGACATTGACACAGCATATGGAAAAACAATAAGGAAACCCGAGTGTTTGCCATCATTGCTTTCTAGCTTTCTCCAAGCCACTCTTGGAAATTTTCAAAACATCTGTACTTATGTTTTGTAGGAGAGGTGATAATTTTAAACCTCTTTTATGGTGCTTGAACCTTTAATTTCTTTTTTTTTTTTTTTAAGAACTGCAACAGAGAAAAAAAGAAATTCTATCCCTTTCTCAGCTTACAGAATTAGGTGCCAGCCTGATGGAACTCAGCAGAGAATGGTGGTCAACTTAAAAATTCTCTTAATAATTCAAAGGCAGCAACAACATTCAATGAGAGAAAAAATAATGGTCTATTAAGAAGTCTAGAGAAAATAATTTAAAATGATTAATGATGAAAAAAGGATATTGACTCTTTTTTAAAGTTCTATGGTTATGACAATTTCCATCATGATGTGATTTATAAACATTAGGTAAAATAAACAACTTGTTATAATGAGATTATATGACTTTATATGAACAAATTACATTATTACCTTACATAACATACCTTGAAATGTATTAAATCCATGTGAAACAGACTGATATCAACAATGTCAGTAACAAAAATCTGAAGTGTTAAGGATTTTCTTGGAGTGCTGAATTCTAAGAGACTTTATGTGTATCTGATCGGGGATTTTATCTGCAAAGCTATGATCATCTTTAGCTAAAAAGTGACCTTAAGGCGACCACCATAACAGTTATGTAACTATAGCTCTGTTTGTATATTGTTCTGTCAGACAAAGAATGACACAAAAACTTATGCATTCACAAGGTCACTAGAGGTTTTGTCCAGATTGCTACTTCTATGACAGTTTTAGTCCCAAATCTGCCTCTCCTAGGCTCAGGATCAATGGTGCTAGTTTGAAGTAATACAAATTTAGCATAAGCTATCGTTTGCACCAGTGCTTGTGACCCAGACCAACGTGTGGTGACTCAGAGGGATTTGAGGGCTTCTATAAATATCATATATTGAAACAGCAAAAATATAAAACTCCTGAATCCAAAAGACTGTAAAAAAAAATCATGCTTTTGTTCCAAATAATACCTTCTCAGTCAGTACAGTAGGCATAGAGCAATCAAATTGCTTTAAGCTTTTCTCCACATTTGGATATGTTAAGTTTATATACAGAAGCATCTCATATACATTTGAGTAACTCCAGAATTTAGTTAAAAATCTGTCATGATTCTCAAAATGAAACCATGAGTTACTCCATCAAACATTACCAGTCTTATTAGGATTCTCAGGCACCAGTACTTATTCCAAGAATTTATTTTTTTGGAGAAAAACAAGGTCATGCCAGGGAAAAAACAAACTCAAACTAACCATGAGTTAAAACAGATCACATTAGTTACTAGGTGATATAAATTGTTTCCTAATTTTGCAAGGTTTTATCTTTGTCAGCCATGTATTTTTTCCCTAACCTTTCCCATTATCTTAAGCAATAACTTCTACTATTATTTGTTATCTGTTCAGGCTTTAATTAACTTTCCATATGAAATAATTTTTTTGTTGATTTCAGTTTTATTTTTAAAAGAAACTTTTACCTTAGTGCTGACTATTCTCTTGAAAAGAAATATCTTACAAGACAGTTCACTGAGGGAACTGACAGAGTGAAGAATTTGGTGAAATTCTATTGTTTCTATTGTTTCTATTGGGAGTCTAATAGATTAACTTCTCACCTTTGTAATATTTAATAGTTTAAAGAGTTGGGATATACAGTGCTTTTTTGGTTCTTCTACTGCCTTATTTCACACAATCCCTTTTCCTTAGTGTTTTTAGTTCCAATTACAAAATTCTGGAATTCAATTCTAATGCCGTCTACTAACTGTCACTTTCTAGAAGCAGCTAGAATTGTCACTAGGCAAAACTTCAAATAATAGGATTTTAAATGCATATTTTCAATTTTAACAGATTAATGTTTTGCATGGCTTTCAAGAAAGCAAGACACACTTAGCGATTTAGTCCATATTGGTTTACCCCTTCCATTAATCCTGATTTTAATATATATAGTGCTAAGAAATGTCAGGTTGTTCCAAGGCACCTCTTCAAATCTCTTTGTCATTTTGAAATCTTTATTGAAAAATTCGGGAGATTCAAATCTACATGAACTTGATAATCAATTTCAAAAATATAGTACAGAAGAGTTTTTGTAGACTTAAAGGGATAAAATTTTAGTATCCTTCAACATGACCCTGAATATCTTTCTAATGTTCTGCAAAATTAATTAATTTTTGACAGCTGGTAGGTATTGGTATTCATCTGACACTTTGTCCAAAACAAACATGAATGTCTTTTGAATAAGAGTTATGATTTGATGTTTCATTGATATATTTTGAGTTATTCATTCATGCACATTAATAAGCAAAACCAAGATAGTTTGTTTTTGCTGCCCATGGAAGTATTTCCCCAGGCACAAGCTTGCAGACAAGTAGCATGCTGTCCACTAACAGACAGAGAGATAAGAGTGACTTGAATGATTGCTTGATAAGTACCTTCACTTAACCTGGTAGGGGCACATAAGTCAGTTATGTTAAAAAAAGATCATTAATTTTTCGATTACAACATTGTTATCTAAAGCTAGAGGATCAAAGAACTTTTCATGGATGCTAATCTTCTGATTGAACAAATGAAATCTAGGGAAGGGTAATCACAGACATTTTTGGCATTCCTTATGTACAAGGCATAGATGATGGAGCCTCCCACAGATATACGACAGCAAAGAGTTTCTGACATGCATTTAGGTGTTGGAAACCTATTCCAGGTTTGGTATCATATTATTTTTGATATCACATGTGTTGTTTTACCACAGAATGTAAAGTTCGAGGTGATGAAAAGCTGCTCCCTTGGTGTAATGTTTGGTGAGGAATTTCTGTTGAAATATCAAACACATTATAGAGAAAAAAAAGGTTTTTTGACTCCTTTAGAATACCATGTGTACTTCCTGAAAGTGAAGTTTGTATAAATTATTTAGTATAAATTTAGCATTTATATGAAATTACACTACTGTGAAATAGAGTGAGTAGTACAGATGAGACAATCTTCTTATATATTACAGTCTATCTCCAGTCTGCTCACATTTTTTCCTTTCAGACCTCAAATGTGTAATATTAAATACTGGAAAAAGTTGTTGTAGTTGTAAGATAGTCCAAACAATTTCATTGCTTCACCACAAGACTGTTATCATACTTGATCCCCTTTGCATGCCCACTTTCATCAATTTCACATAAGCCATAGCTTTCTAGGATACAATAAAAGTCTTAAGATCATTTGACCATGTGAAATGCTTTTGAATGACAACACAATTAACTCTTTCTATGGAAGTAAATGCATTATTCAGAAGTCCAAAGAAATAACACTGACCAAATGACTGATATATATGAGTTTTCTTATTTCCTACTTAATTGGTTTCCAAAAGAACAATTCTATAGTAACATCTTATGTACAATACACAGTCCAAGACAACCTTTCAGAATGCTTTGCAAAATGTTAACTCACTTACATAAAAGGAAAAAGGAGGAGTTAAAAAAAAACCTTTCAAAGCCTCAGGGTTGGACACTTGGATTATAGACTAAGATCTGAAACAAATTAATATTTAATACATCCTTCTAGATACACTCCTTAACAAACTTCTGGGTGGTAAGAAAACTTTTACGTCCAGTTGGTAATAGAATTACAGATGCTGTACATAAAATATTGAAAACCTCCTGGCCCTGTGTTGGATAGGCCCCATTTCCCCCACCCGTACTGCAGTTGAACATATCAGAAGTCTGCTGCCCCTTCATCTTAAAGATGGATGCCTTCCATCGTGTTCCTTTTATTTTATTTATGCCTTACCCTTGTTGATGTAGCACTAGCTAACCTTTCATATAATTTTGGAAGGTCTGATGCTTTCTGTTTATCACTGGGGCATAAGACATAAAGGAGAAGGTACTATATATATTAAACTCCTGTAAAAGGAGGGCTCGTTAGTACCAACTAGCCATTTTGTTTAACACAGTGCAAAGGAGCCTATAATCTTAATTTTAGGGGGTTTGGCTATGTCAAACACATCAGAACAGCTGAATCTGTGCATCTGAACTGAACTCATATGTATAATGGATATGGACATCAGCGTGGCTAGTACTGACTTCAGCACTCAGTCATGCAGAAAATGACTGCTGTAGATTAGGGAATGTTATTGATCTTTGTTTCCATCATCCTTTGCCTTTCTTTTTTTTTTTTCATTCAGCATGAAAATACTATTTAGAGATGAATTTTCAATTTCTTTTCTTTGGAATGGCCTTTCAAATTGAACAATATTAAAATAATCTGTTTCAGAGAAAGAACACATGGACAAGAAGAACAGTAAACTAAGAATTTCTTCATATAGCTATATGGATAGAGCACTGGAGCAAAATTGACAAAATAACACTTTCTCAACTCTATGTGTTAGCCCTCAGGGTCTTGGTTGCACAATGAGCAAAATTGAACCTCAGGGAACAGAACTATATTGTACACATATGTAATGCACTAAAAGTGAAACAGCAGAGTGGCAGCTCTAATACATGCTGCAGGGCAGCATCCTACAGTCTGAATGGAATTTCTCTGCATCTGGAATTTCAGGGAAATCAAATAACCTACTGTTACATGGCTGCGAAAATCTTATAATTTCTCTTGTATTCCACTCTATCCTTTGCACATATTTTATTAAAAATTATCTAAGTTCATCCTTGAGAAGCCACAAGCCATTTAGGCTCTAGATCCATACAGCAAGCTATTGACAGTTCAGCACAGTACTCTTATGAGGCAAAGAAGGCTAGAATGGTGCTATTGCATTGCTGTGTCTTCTAAGTGTTTTCCTTCCTTCTTCTTGCTTTCCTATATATTCTTTAACTTCATTTAAATGTTAATCTTGCTCCTGCAAGTGGGCTACATAGGAGAAAAATATTCTAGATAAAAGACAATTAAATTTCTTGCAAGACTAATACTTGGACAGTATTAATTACAATCCTCAGTTAACTGGTATGTGGAAGGGAGGTTCCAAATATAATTTAAGATTTCCTCTTCAAGCAATTATTTTGAAACTCCATGATTACAGGCACAGCACTGTGCACATCAAAGAAAAAATTTCCTTTCAAAGCAAACATTTAAGGTAGCTTAATTTTTTTTCATTCTGACAGGTGTTTGTCATATTTATGTATGATGTCTTCTGCTCTAAAAGGATAACAGCCTATATATAAGATGAAAGAAAATAGGGAGATTTCAAAGAGAGAATCATTGAACAAGTTGTAGTGGAAGGGCCTTATAGAAAGCATCTAGTCCAAACCCTCTGCAATGAGTAACAACGTCTTCAGCTAGATCAAGTTTCTCAGAGCTCCACCCAATCTGATCTTGAATGTTTCCAGGGATGGGGCATCTGCCACTTTTCTGGGCAAAATGTGCAAGAGTTTCATCTTGTAAAAAATTTCTCATTGTAAAAAATTTCTTCCTTATATCTAGTCTGAATCTACCCTCTTTTCATTTAAAAATGTTACCCTTTGTCCAAAGGGTGAGAGAAAGGGTGCAGAGCAACATAGTTCATTTCAAATATTTTTTTGCTCAGGTCAGTTTCATACTCTTTCATTTAGAATGAGTGGAGAGTGAGTGACTGCCTGTCAACTTTACTGCAATAGAAATCAGAACCGAAAATGCAACTTGCTCTGAAAATTTTTAATTGCAAGGTGATGGATTCTTCTGTTATTCCTTTACTTACCTTCAAACAAAATATCAAACATGATAGCTGAAAAAAACACGAACAAACAAACAAAGTACTTCTCAGTGTTAACACATGTAGTGCCACAGGGGAGAACTGTTCTGGGATTCTGACTTCCTGGAAAAGAGAAATCCAAAATTCCAAATTTATTTTCAGTGACCCTGCATTATTAATAGACTGCTAATGTGTTCCTGAGTACTTAAGTATTCAGAAATAAAAGTTCACTCTTTGATGCATGTTTGGAACCTGATTACTTGATTCTATGTCAACCCATATGGCTGTTAATATCTGTGGACTAAATTCAACATAGCATATGTAGGTCATCAGACAAAACATCCATTGAAATCAATAGCAGAAATAAATTAATCTGGTATGGCATGTCAGTCTGAATTTGATTTGCTGATATATGATTACTCCAAACTGTTAGCTTCATTTACTTTTATTGATTGCTACTGTGAAATGCTTACTAATTGCACATCAGATTTTTTAAAGTGCTTAATTGCATACTTTAAACTAGTGTTAAATTCCATACATTGATTATTTGTGAATTATGTTCCAGGGAGTTCCATCTCTATTCCATGCCTGTTTTCTGTAATATTATAGGCCATATCATTAGCTCAATCAAGGCTGATTCTAGAATTGCAGTAACAGAGAGAGGAGAAGAGAACCTAGCTCCATTTTCAGGGTTTAAATACCAAAGGCAAGACTGAAATCTTTTTTTAAAAAAATGAGTTATCTGGATCCAGTGTTTGAACAACGTACAGTCCAAGCAGTTTGTGTCTCAGGTCTGAGTTAAGCCAAGATTTGCCGCTATGTCTAACACCTCCGTATTTAACCTATATGTAGGGTGCTCAAGCCTTAGAGCAGAAGCAAAAACTCAGTCAGAACCCTTAGATACCAACCTAAGTTAGAATTCCTTTTCCATACCTGCCTTCTTCTGGGAAGTGGGAGATATTGACTCTTAGGCAACTCAGGGAGGAAAACTTCACTGATAGGGCTCTGGTTGTAAAAGGACTGTCATCAACATTCAGTGGCAATAGATGGGAGACGCCAAATTCAGTGGCAAAAATATGAGTTGGGTTTGCTCATACAACTAAGAAATTTAGGTATGACCCCACCTACCATCCACAGCTCAGTCAGATCTAGAGGAAAGAGTTGTCTGGTCAGGATGAAACTGCCCAGACTTGTAGGAATCAACCAAAGTTTGGAAGTGGGTATTGTACAGGTATTCCATATTCTTAATGGCAATTTATGTGCATTACAATTTGATTCCCTTTTTAGGTTATCCAGATTTCCCTCTTGGTACCCCTTCTTGTCTTTGAACTTAGACAATCCATCATTTACAAATAGGAAAAAAATGTATAGAATGGTTTAATGTCTATGCCCAGCATATTAATGGATGTTCTCTTTGAAAAATATTTTAACGTCAAGTCACTCTGTACCCAATTGTTTTTCAAACAATATTCCACTGAAGTGGAAGGAGGCCTGTGAGAGTTACACGTGTGAATAAAATGACAATGAGAAAGAGCCAATAAAGTTACTGGGAATTTAACTAACCCTTTTCAAATCTGAAAACAAAGCTTGAACTGAAAGCTGGTTCTTATTTTATTCAAGTCACTGTGTTAATGCCTGTAAAAGTATAAATCATATGTTTTGCTAATGTGCTCTATCTGGAGACTGTTAAATCATTCTGCAGTAATATTGTCTTGGGTAATTTTGTGAGCAATGTGAGTTTATAAGGGTCTGATGGTCAAGAAGTATCTGAAATGTGTCCAGTAACCACAGAAATTAGATATAATTGAGGCAAACACTGGAGTAATGTGTTAAATCTGCCAGGCTTCCCATTATAACAGGTAAAAATTCTCCCTTGGTGTAAGCTGCCATAAAAGTTATCAGGTCTGAGAGAAAATAAAGCAACCAAATGCTCAACATTTTTTGAGACACAAGAAGACGCAGAAAAATCAATCACTGTTTTGTCTGCTTCTGCAAATTTCAAATGAGATTAATTTATTAAAAATAACACTTTGGTAGTAAAAAGTCCTAGCCAACTAAATTTCTGGTCTTGTTGAGGCCTTTGAGGTACAAAGATCAGAAGTGATGAGGAAACTCTGATATTTCAATTCAGACCTATTAAATATTTGAGGGCACATGGTATTAGTTTATCATTGCATGGCAAACCTTTCTGATAGTTTTTTCTTTGCTGTCTGGGTTTGTTGTTACTGGGAGCAGACACATTTTGGGAAGAAGAGAAACTTTACAGCCATGAGGTCACTTGTTTGCTGTGCGGTCAGTTCTGTGACCTCTCCTTGCTCTCCAAGCTGGAAACTGTGGATTGGTTGGTCTGGTCCTCTGCCCAGGTCTTTAGGTGGAAAGTGGCCATGTCCTCTCATGCCTCTCAAGTGTGCCAAACACTGCAACGGAGTGGAAAACAATCCTTCTGGTGTGACTGACGCTGCTTTTAAACCCTTTAACTGCTCCTTGGGCTACGTTACTACTGAGATGACTAATGACACAATTGACTCCTGGGAAAGAACAGAGGGCAGTGGTATATTGCACCCAGTGTAAAAACACAAAGTATAAACCACAAACCACAAATTATGCTCATGATTTGGAAACAGGTAAATATTTTTCTGCCAGATTCCCAGACAGTCGTAAAAGAGGTAGGAATGCCCAGGTGACAAGCTCCTCTATGCTCAGTCAAGAGTCATCCAGATTAAAAGCAGAAAAATAGAGAAAACTTATTTTCCCCCTCTTGAATCAGGAGAAATACTTGGCTGCTTTTTTGCCACTAATGTGGAACTGTGAACATCTGGCTCCAAGCCAGTTCTGGGACGAAAATTGCTGAAAAAACCTTTTCTCATATGGTATTTCTCCGATATGGGAAGAAGTAGAAAATGCTCTAAATTTTGTGAGTAGAAATATTTCGTGGTTATTCATACCCCAAACATGAAGACCTATGTGCTGAAGACAGCCTCTAGGTATTTATTGACTATATGAGAAGCTGGGCCTTGATTCCCAGCCACCCTGATTTTGCATCTATCCTCTTTTAAAAGGTGAGAGGCAATTGCCAAAGCGGGAAGTGCACCAACAGTCTTCACCACCTGCCACAACAAGATGTTGTGACTCTGAGCATATCTAAGCCTTCTCTAATTTATATTCACAGATAAATCAGTGCTTTGCAATGTGGGAAACGGAGGAACCTACTTTTACCCAAGCAAAAGGAAGAGGATCAATTCCCCAATCTCTGAATTACTCACAGTTCACTTGTTTTTGTACAAATTTTATACCCAGCTGATCAACTTCACTTAATTAAAAGAAAGTATTAACAATATTAAATACATTGCTTTTATTTCCTTTGAAGTATTTCTGGTTACTTGTGGTCAAAAAAACTCATTTTGGAATTATCAGGGAAAAGCACAGTGAAGTTTATAAGAGCAGAACAAAAGCGTCCAGCAAAGGCTAAAGGATGTGAGATTTATGTTTATAACTACGTGGGGGGAATCAAACAACACCAGTGATTTACAAAACCTATTGAAGTACAAGAAGAAAAGGTTATAAAAAATCCATGAAAACTTTTATAGGAGATATCAGAAAAACATTGTCAGAGAGATTTGGCTATGAGAGTCATCACACAGGAGAAGTAGGAGGAAGAATGCTAATGGCTCTTAAGAAAAAAACCCTCTGATATTTATGACTATTTTTTTTTTAATAAAAACATACTAGAGTATAAAAAAATTCAAAGAACCCTCATTACTTAATTAAGATATTAGTAGAAAGTGGAAACTGATCTCCTCTTCACATGATAATGACCAGTAGGATCTTCTAGAAGTGAAATGACAGAAAACACTTCAAGTTCCTAAGGAAGACTGCCCTTCAGTGAAAGTTACGATGACAGAGCTGCAGTAAGTTTTGAACTGCAGTAGCTGGCAGCTTTGGGCCGATGGAGGGAATGGAGGAAAGGGCTGCCAGACCGGGCCAGTGCAGGATGAGTAGCCATTGCCTCCTCATGTCAGCATTGTGCTGCCTTCCAGAGCTCTGCTGACTCCCACTGCAGCCAGGCAAAGGCAACGACTCTTAAATCCAGGATGGTCCCTCGCTATTCAATCTGCTGACAGTCAGCAC
This sequence comes from Falcunculus frontatus, assembly GCA_013398115.1. Taxonomy (NCBI): domain Eukaryota; kingdom Metazoa; phylum Chordata; class Aves; order Passeriformes; genus Falcunculus; species Falcunculus frontatus. The sequence goes on along the minus strand of VZRV01005745.1, from coordinate 212,207 downwards.
AGATCGCATGCACTGCAAAAACACATTCTGCACTATTTTTACTTTCCAAAAGAGAGACAAGGCAGTGCTCTGAGCAGCATTTAATGCAGCTAACTAATCTTCAACACTCAGCAGGGATGTTAGAAGTAAACAGTTGCAAACAGAGCTGCTTGAAAATTTTCAAATACATTTTTATGTAGATATACATACTTTAGGCAACACTGAATATATTCAAAACAAGCTACAAGTTGTCCTTCTCTTCTCCTTTTGTTTCCTTTTTCTATTCACCAATTCCTGCCCACAAAAGGAAAAGCAGAGAAAAGAAAGGATGATTGACAAATATAAAGGTTAAATAAACAAAAATTATCAAATCAAAAAAGGGAAATGTTTTCAAAATCACAGCAGATTAAGACAAATATTCAGCAAAAAATTAATGAAAAAACATTGATAACATAAAAAAAATCTTTGTTAGAATCCGTGTGTCTTTGTATGTTTTTAGGAAAATCTAAACAAAAAATCCCCCCAAACCAAACACAGCCTCCCCCAAAACTAGTAAAACCAAAAACAACCCCCCCCCCCAAAATCCTAAAAGAAAGACCCTGAAAAAAATCCAACCCTCAAAAAACCCCAAGCAGAAAAAATTTTCATCTTGTTGCTTAAACATAAATGCCTATATAAACACCTAAAATACTTTGGGTGCTAGGCAAAATCAAGCATTGATTTCCCAGGTAAGGTTATTGTAGTCTTTCAGAAATGCATCTCATTCTGTCACAGAACAAATATTCAAATTGTTTTGAAATCCAACCTAACAAGGAAGCTTAGTGATGAAATAAATGCAGGTGACTTTTCTGCAAATAAAAGTTTCCTAAACCATGGGGCTATCTCATTTCACAGTTTAAGTAGTAGTTCTTTCTTTCTAGGTTTTTTGGAATACAAACCTCCATGTATAGCCCTACTGTTTTGTTTTCCATTAATGCCTTTTTTAACCAATTAGAGGACCAAACTATACTACATTTCTCTCTGTCCCTTCTCTCTTTCTATTTCTTCATTCTTTTTCAATTGAAGGAGAGAACCACTGGTTGATAAAGATAGAAATTAGGTCTTGCTTTGTGCTTCTAAACATGCTTCATCTCCTTGAGAGCGTATTTAATGTATACCCTTGTTGAATTTAGAATAGAGCCATGGAAACTGAGCAACTTACTTAAGTGTTAGAAAGTTGCCATTTCACAGTTGCAAGACTCAGCCCCTATAAACTCACGCTGCTCTGGAGTAGATAGTAGGTCCTACACCATCTTGGTAAAAAAAAAAATGGTATGACTATGACAAATATATTTTAATTTTCTTTAATATGTGTTAAATAATTATAATTGGGTTAGTAACAACTCAGCATATTCTGTGATTCTGTGGACTAAAATAATAAATGACAATCATCTTTCACTATTCATTCATCTATTTTCAGGTGAATCTCCATAACCTTGGAAATCTAGAAAGCTGAACATTTATAAGAAACCTCCTTTAAATTATAAAAATGATCTCTTGCCCTATGCATCTGTAAAATTTAAAGTGAGTGCAATTTGTATACTTAAAATAAAAAAAGTTGAAATTGAGTGAAATGTACCATGGTTTTCAATTGCTTTCAATTACCATTAAACCTTTTTGAGAGCAATTTGCATAATGTTTCATAAACATGTAGGCAGATTAACCTTTTTAGTTAATTTATTCATTAGCAGTAAAAATTCAAAGCATCTCTTATGAGAAAATAATGTCTTGCTGTTAAATTACATGGAAACAAAGCAATTGGGACATAGTTGCCTCGGTTCTCCCTGTGTCAAAGCACAAAATAGTGGAGAGAATAAAGCTTCGCCTGTTAGCGGAGTGTTGATTAAATCGCCTGTTTGTGAACAATTAGCAGTATTACAAGAAGATTAGGTGAAGTATTAATTAGAGATGGGTTAGAAGAGTCCTGCCTGGAGCAGGTACCTGTAAATATGGGGGATGGAAGAATGAAAAAGTATGAGAAAAGACAGAGGGTTTGACTCTTTCCTGTCTTAAATCTCATAATCTCATACATTCTTGTCAATGGAAAGTGTGGTAACTCAACACTTCTTCTGTCACTTTGTGATTCCTTTACATGTCTGTAATTGGCTACCTGAGATAGAAGGAAGTGGTCACATTCCTTTGTCATCCAGTGTGGTCTCTATCCTTTATTTTGCCTCTGAATGAACTGAGGTTACCTCATTATCCATACGTGGGAATGTAAAAAGTGGTTGAAGTTTGGACACTAACGTGGTGTTTTATTAGCCAGGTTCTTAAGGCGTTTTCAAAAACAGGAGATTAAACCCCTCTCATGAGACGGAATTGAATCATTTGCAGATTAATCTTGAGGCACTGGCAAGTCTATCACTTTGGGTGAGATTATACAGGCTGCAATAGCATGTAGAGGGCAGCTGCTTAGCTGATGGAGATAGAGCCTGAGTGAGCAGTTTGACAGTTTACAGAAGATTTAGACCTATCTTTATATCTCTTCATTAAGAAATAAAATGAAACTTTTCTGTACACATGCTCTGTCATATGTCATAATGCTATCCATTGTCTTTAGAGTGTATCCAAAACAAATATACTATTGCAATGAGTGGCCCCCTCTTTAACCTATTTACTCAGGTATATGTGTGAATATTTAGTTTGGGACATCTGTTATATAATATAAATCTATTAAATCAGTAATAACTTCCAAATTTAAATGTCAGGACAATCAACTTGATATTTTTACACTTTCCCATATCTTTTTATGGGTTTACATCTGGAAGAGATATATGAATCAAGATTTCAAAGTTAAGGAAATTCCACATTCCCTTCTGGTGATTCCAATAGCCATATTATACAGGTGACTTGAGAATGTTGAAATCACTAAGTGCACAAGTATGCAGAAGCATTCAATTATCCAATATTAAGTATTATTCATGGTCCTCTTGCATTGCTGTCATGTGCTGCTTAGTGGAATGTTGTTGACTTAACTGATATAAGTCAACCACAAAATCTGCAACAATCTCAAACAAGTCTGTGGAAAGAGTTAAAAAAAATAAATAGATTCTCTACAGAAATTTAAAACAGATTAAATATTTAAGGATGGTTCCTTAGCTTTTAAGATGCTTACCAATTTTCTAGTAGAATTATCTATTAAAAAGCTCTACTCTCTTTCAACTAATAAACAAAAACAAAGCAGAAAATCAGAAAAATCCCACAATGTGTTCATAAATAGAGGGGTCTAAACATCTGGAGGAAAGCACAGTGTTTTTTCTTGGAAAGGTCTCATGTGATCTTAACATTGTATCTGTTGTGGTGTTTTTTTAACATACCTTACCAACCGCTAGAGAAGCATGCAAATTCCATGATTGACACAGTTAAATAGAAATCCACCAGGAAAACAGGTGGTTTTGATTGGTAATATCTTCTAGGAATGACTATCAGAGACTTGCTCCATTATTAAGAATTAGGAACCGGTGAGGCTAAAAATAGGAATAAACTGCTGTGTACAAAATCACTAAGTTACCATTGTCTAAGAATGACAGTGTGGGATTTGCTTACAATGAAAACACCAAGTGCTTCACGTAGGCACATACAAAGGCTGTCAAACACCCTCTCTGTGCCAAACCAGTGTTTCACTGGAAGTTTCCACCACATAATAGATCTGTTTTCTTTCTATATATGTATTAGACACATCATTCCCTACAAAGTGCCTGAAGCAGCTGAAGCAATCACCTCAAACATGATAATAAATTTCAGTGATATGAACCTTGAACATTTAATGTTCTAATGCTTTTGTATAAAGTCTTCTTCAGCAACACTTTGCTTTGACTTTCATCAAGAAATCAGATTGTAAGATCATAAAATTTTGAAGCCAACTTCAGATAGTGTTGTAGTCTTCCTTACAGAATCCTAAATACAATTGTATTGTCAAAAACCCCTAAGGAGCAAAACCCCCCAAGGAGCAATTAATATTATGACTGTGACACTTTGGGTTATTTTTGGGAAAGGAACTGGAGTCAAATGGAAAGCAAAGCTCACTCTTAATAAAAAGGTTAAATACTAAGTCAAATGGCAGAAAATTGGCTTAAAACACTGTGGATAAAAACAGAAATCTATTTTAATTTTGAAGTGCCTGCCCTGAACAATTGCATATCCACCTTGACAGGAAAAGCTTCTCTTAATGTCTCCTCTTGGAGTAGCTTTCATTATTCTTCATAAATTGTAGGAAATTAGACATATTTTAAGGGTTGTAAGCTCATTTCCCTCTTACAACAAGTATAGTTTAAAGTGTTTAAATGTAATATAAACTAGTGTCTATTTAACTAAGTGATGATTTCTAATCACTTTATTTCAATATACGCATCTCTTTATTTCAATGCCCAATTCCATATGCAGACTCCTCCTGTTTCAGGAGAAAACAGAAATTCAAATGAATGTTTGAGAAGGAAAAAACAGTGTTAAAAAAAGAGTTCTTAAAAGAAAATACTGAAAAAACATGATGAAAATACAGGGAAAGATATGATTGTCTTATCATAGATGAAATGAGATGGCCAGCTATGTTCTAAATCAACTTTTTTTTGTTAGACATATTAACTTGCTAAGTTTCAGTAAATATTGCATATTTAGACTAAACAAGAGGGTTGTATCTTATGTGACACAGTTTAGTGGCCTCTTAACTTGCAGGGCATATGAAAGATTAAGATTCATTCTTTTTTCTGCCTAAATTGACCCAGAACCTGGGCAGAAATCTCTTCCTGACCTCCAAAGTGCTCTAACTCCTTAGTTATTCTGGACTGTCATCCTACCTACTGGAGTCCCTCCATGAAATATAAATAGATATTCAAGAATAAATATTCACAAGGGAAAATAATCAAAAGTGCCTGCTATATCTTTGATGAGTTTTCCTGTCACTGGATCACAGAGAAATTTTTAATCATGCTGTCCTAAGAGTAATCTTCCACAAGAAGTGTGCAGAGAGCCTAGTTTTGTTGCAGTCTGGTGGTATAGAATGCTTCTAATTCACACCAGTGAAAACTCAAATAAGCACAAATAGGACTTCAGCCCAGACCTTCACTGAAGTTGGTAACTAGTACCTGAACTGGTATACCAGCTTTTATATAGCCAAGGGAAGGGCTGATGCAGGCACCTGCCTCACAGCAGTGAGTGCAGAGCTGGGGAAGGCACTTCTGCCTCAGTGATGTGGCAGGAACCCTTGCTTGTACACCACTTTCATGAAGTTAGGAAATGACAGGACTTCTAGGTGCCGAATTCTCCTCACAGGGAAGACATAGACATGTTGCTATTTTAGAATCACAAAGACCACTGTATAAAACAGCTTCTTGCCTTGACATACTAAATCGCCGACTAGCAATTAGTTTAGCTTTTGCAGTTGTTTCTGTTTTATTTTTTTGATTATGTAGCTTTTGAATATCAATATAAATACGAAAGCTTAAAATTTCCTAAATGTTTAGCAGAAAAAAATATTCCCTATAAAAATATATTCATTAATTTTTTATTTATCTCCATTAATCTATTTTCTTATCATACGAAGTTCTTATTTCATAAATATCAGTCTTAGAAACATAAGCATGACATTCAGATGCTCATGGAGACGCTCTTTCAGTTGTTTGTTTATGGCACACAGGGATTAACAGGACAATCTAATGGTCTGCATCACCTTGTTTCAGATTATTCACGAATAATCTTCATTTTGGTCTGCCAAGACTGGAAAAAGGAAGCAGAAGCAAAAATAAATTTGTAAATAACCTCCTACTAGGAAATGCAAGATGGTGATCTTAGCATGCAGCAGCACATGGCACATTCAGGGAGTCTCTGTATTTTAACCATAGTAGTACAGCTGTAATGCTGTTCTTTTCTCTTCTCTCCTTCCTATTTTCCTTCTTCTTATTCTTTCACCTTTCCTCACTTCCTTTCTGTCTCTCCCTCCCTCACATTCATCTGTCCTTCCATTCCCCTGTGCCTCTTAATTGGCCAGATATCTAACCCTGAGGCTTTCAGTGTGAGACCTAGAAAAAAATGGAAACCATTTACCTTAAAGGTTTCAAAAGGAATGGAGGACAGTATATACCTAGAAGTAGACAGCCTGGAAGGTTAAGACTTCAAACACTTTCAGGTTTTGGTCTTGATGAATTTGGAAAGGTCTGTATTTATTTGATTTTTTTTTTTTAAATTGTATTTAGAGGGTGCATTTTGGTTATGGACACCTATGTTCTTATTATAAAGTAATCACTGTTTCTTGGTGATAGAGTTTTATTTTATCATCTTCTCTGTGGATTATTATTGGGTTATTAGTAAATGGTGTAGAATAGCACTTGTCTGTGTGTGTGTGTGTGTCCATGTATGTATTTTACTCGCTCTTTGTAACAGCTCAGAGCAAATTCCCTCTAGGAATTTCCAAAGTGATTTAGCATTCCACTTCCTACAATAACAGCATATTGCAACACAAACACTTAATTATTTTAAAGGTTTATTTATTTTATGCTCTCTTTATCTGTCATGAAGCTATTTTATTCTTCTTCCATTTGTGTGAGTTTAGACTGGGGTTTTTTTTAAAATTATATAAACACTGAACACAGAAATACAGAATATAGCCATTAGCTTAGAGTACTACATCAATTAAAGACCTGATTCCAATGTTTCCATAAACGAAATAATTGGAATTCAGCACTAGGTGAAGGAGAAAAGGCTGAATAGAACAAAGTCACTGGATGCTAAAATTCAAAACAGCTCAAGATTTCAAGGTAAAAATGCAAAATTAGGACTGCTGGGCTCTCTGAGGGAAATGAGAAGGGGCTAATGTTTTATTCTTCCATTACTGGGTGAACATTTACATTATTATTACTAGGCCAACTCAAGCAGTTTATTTTAAACCTTAATCCCTCAGGAAGAAAGAAACCCACACTTTTTGTAACAGGAGTAAAAAGGAATAAGGGGGAAAAATATAAGAACACAAGGATTTCATTCTAAATCATGAAAGCCTAATGCTGAGGATAATAAAAAAAAATTTCAGCTATGTATGAACGTTCTTCAGCTGAGTTTGAGACTGGAGCCATTTATAACCATGAGTACATAATTGTTAAGGACTACACGGCCCAGATTTGTCTTGAAACAGTAAAAAACAGTGCAAAACATACAATAAATAATCATAATATCTGTACTAGAGATCTATATTCTGGTGTTGAACTTGGGGCCTAGAAGACAGATGAACAGGAGCTAAACCCCATGTTTTCCTTACACCATGCAAATATTATCTGTCATATTCAGCCCTCAGCAAACGATCTTACACAAACTGCTTGTATTGACCTTCATTCATTATTAGGTTGGGCTTTTTTTTCCCTAAACTTGAAAAATTTCTCCAGAATATTTATTTTTATATCTATGTAGGGATGGGTATTAACCTCAGTTTCTTGTGGCAGGACAAGAAGCATGGATATTTAAACTAAACTGGGATACTCTGAATTCAAAGCATGATTCTGGTATGCAAGTGTCTGATATTTATTTTATGAATTTAAAGTAGTAGTCTGAGGTCCTCCTAAGTGTTGTGACTACAGTAGACCAGAGGCCTGAACTCCTGGATTAAAGTCAATATGTAACAAAACCCAAAACGTTCAGAAGTTGTTTTCCACCACAAAAATCCCAAACTGAGCACAACAGAAGCAAGCCTGGTGAAATCTGTAACACGCTGTGGAACATTAGCTAAAAGTTTGCAAGACACTTTTTTACAATGAGGCATGTTTCGTGAGTCACTCTATCAAAAGTAAGAGGAATACTTGTAAAGCGAATACTGAATTTAAGGGGTTGAACTGCTTCCCAGCTCTGTAATATCTGAACACCTTTCTCTCAGCTGGGTCACAAAGACTGCAGCAATTCATATACCCTTTGGCACTTCTCTTTTGAGATACAGAAACACTTTTTTGCATGAAGTGTTTTGATAGTTCAGGCAGGAGCAAGGTTGGTTTATACGATGAATATGCCTGTGTTTCAGGTAAAAGTATTTTATCAAGGAAAAAGTTTTGGCAGTAATCCCTAAATGTAATGAAACACCAGCATTGTTCTGGTACTTTTGAAACATATTCCGCAATCAGTTCCACCGAGATGTACATTATTAGCATGACTCAGTGCTGCATATTGCCTATAAGTAAATTAAGTCCCTCTTACACATCTACAGTACTATAACATAAAACTATGTTGCTGTCTAAAGAGGCAGGCCTCTCTTCCCTCTTATCCTTGTGTATTTCTCAGTTCTTTGATTCTGTCTGCAAGGGCTTTCTTGCAGGTTCGTGTTCCCAGAGTAGGATTCAGGAACTGCCATGGCTAAAAACTAATCTCCAAATCCTCGCTTTCCCCCCTTATCCACTCTGATCAGTTTCCTTTCTAGCCAGCTCAGATGTGAACTTCTGAAATATGTGTGGGAAGACACAGACTGTCTGTCCATATTCATGGAGATTTATGTAGAGTTCAAGTGGCCATGTAACCACAGCTTTAATTTGGTTCATTTTCTCTGAGCTCCTACTTCAGTCAAGGGACAAAGCGTGATTTATCATCTCTAACAGGTTAACATAGGATCTGTGAACTGTCTTCTGAACCTAAGTTCAGATGCCTAAAGGTAACAGTCCCCTAAGTGGCAATGCTCACTTTATTTTCATTTTTCACATGTTTTAGCCAATGTTTTATGATTAGTCTTCTGTAAAGATTAGAATCTGGCCCAGACTCCCTATGAACTCATGCTGGCAGATTGTAAAGGATGTAATCTGATTCTGACATTTCCTCTTCTGCATTAGTGGATATACATCTGTGTTCTTCAGATATTCAGAAACATCTTCAGATTCACTTTTCAGAATGCAAAGGACCCATAAATACTAAGGCAATGACTACAACATCCATCAAAATATTCTCACCTCAGTAAAGAATCAAATGGGAAAAACATGTCATAAACACTATTGTGCACTGTGGCTGAAAGTACCCTATATAATGACAAAAAACTGTAATATGGTTGTTTTTCACCATCTCTGTTAGTTTCACCATCCACTAGAAGATAATTTTATTCTCTCTGTGGGGCAAGAAGGTGGCATATTCCTTGTCTTGGAGATCACTTTTTGCATTTCTGTATTGTCTCTTTTAGGCTATGTGCAAACTGTGAGACGTAGGAGAGTTTCTGGGCTCCTAGTCATCCCGCTCATATCAGGGGAAGGTTTGTGCTATTTGCCTCATCCTGTGTACCCTGGATTTTTTAGAAATGGAACCCAGGTGGGTGGACAGACAGGAGGTTACAAAATGCTCCTCCCAGACCCTGACCCTGGACTGGTATTTCAGCGTGAGCTAAACATGTACTCTCAGGTTGTATGAAAACATGGTCCTTGTATAATCAATGGTATTTTTTCAACAGATTCTCTGATTTTTTCTTTTACTAAAGCAAGAAAAAGTTTGTATTAATTATGCCATTTTCTACCATTAGATTTCAACTATCAATACTGAATGTAAAAGGATAATCTTGTATTTTAACACATACTACTCACACTTTTACAATTAAATTAATTTTGGCATCAGTACAAGTTGTTTTTTTCTATCAATTGAAAAAAAAGCACAGCCTTATTAAAGATGTTTACAATTTAATTCTTTACTTTCAACCTTATAAATCACAAAAATGCACTATGTCTGGGATACTTCCAATAGGCTGTTACTCTGTGCTGGCCCTAAAGTATGAACAAATTGCACAATGAAATTCGCCCCTTTCTCTCCATACTGACTCAGACACCCAGAGTGATACCAAGGATTTCTCCAAGTTCCGAAGTTAGACTTTTCCCTATTTGGATACTCCCTAGAGAAAAGGAAGTGTAGATGTGTAGAGCCCTTCTCATCAGGCCTGTGCAGAAGGCAGAAGAATTTTTAGAAGTTAGAGTTTTACTAATCTAAGGGATAACATACTTTGAATGTTAGGCATTTTCCAGAGGATGTTGTGCTGGCTGAATGCCTGTTATCAAGGAATTCTACAGGATGCATATTCAAAAGTTTCCTGATGGGAAAAGCAGAATGAGTTGGGCTGTCTGGGCAGATTTGAGTCATTTAGCTGAAGTCAGGGTAACATCTCAACCTGTATGAAAGACATGAAAAGTTAGATTTTCACCTCCTGGGGATAAAGGAAAATCTGGCTAGAAGTTAAGACTAAATTCCAGCAGCTTTGGTTGTCATGTTAGCTGATAGAATAGAAGAGAAACCTCTTTTAGAGAGGGATGAGAAAACAGTAGGGGGAAAAAAGACAAATATATGAAAAGGAAAAATGCTCTGGCCATCAGGAGGGCCAACTCTGTCCCGGGGTACATCAGGCACAGCATCATCTGCCAGTCAAAGGAGAGGATTTTCCCTCTCTGCTCTGCACTGGTGTGGCTTCACCTTTAGTCCTGTGTGCAGTTTTGGGCACCACAGCATGAAAGAGATATTATGTTATTTGAGATAGTCCAAAAGAGGGCAATTAGGATGGCAAAAATTTTCGAGAAGAAGCCATATGAGGAGCAGCTGAGGTCATTTGATCTGTTCAGCCTGGAGAGGAGGAGACTGAAGTGAGTCCTTATTGCAGTCTACAACTTCCTGGTGAGGAGAAGAAGAGGGGCAGGCACTGATCTCTTCAATCTCATGACCAGTGGCAGGACCCAAGGGAATGGCCTGAAGTTGTGTCAGGGGAGGGTTAGGTTGGATGTCAGGAAAAGGTTCTTCACCCAGAGGGTGGCTGGGCACTGGAACAGGCTACTCAGGGAAGTGGTCACAGCACCAGGCCTGCCAGAGTTCAAGAAGCATTTGGACAATATTCTTGGGCACATGTCAATTCTTGGGGTGTCCTTTGCAGGGCTGGGAGTCGGACTCGATGATCCTGATGGCTCCCTTCCAACTCAGCATATTCTGTTCTATGATTCGATTTGATTCTGTGGTTCTGAGAGCACGTGTACCTAACAAACTTTAATTTGGATGACATTGTAGAAATATGTCCATTTTAGAAGAAAGAAGTAAATTAATCTGGTCAATGTAACAGCCTTCTTTTTGACTAAATAAAGAAAAATCATTATCGATTTCTGATACAACAGAATCTATTACTCAAATGAGAGAACAGTGTGACAAAGCCAGAGAAAGACTTGACGTATGGGGACTGGGGAGTTTTCCAGGGCTTAAAATGCAAGAGCAAGATGCATATTTATTTAATTGTGTGGCCATACGTTTCCATTAATGAAAAAGATGAAGCAGAGAGGACTGCTGAAAGCCAAAGAGATAACAGGAGAAATGTTGCTGAGGTACCTTTGAGGGAAAATGAAAATAAGTTTTTTGGAGCAGATGGAGACTTAGAGAAGCCAATATTTCTCCTAATATATATCCTCAAACATTTTCACTGGAATATTACCAACCTCTTCTATTAGAGTCTGGCATTGTAAGGATTTTGAAGCTGTTGGTCCTGCTGGATTTCAGACTCTCTCTGACACTAAAACACTTTATTGAGAATGGAAAATTTAGTGGGAAACAGAAGTAGAAAGTTCAGATGTCTTTCATGGAAAGGAAAAAAGGAACCATTTTCATTGAAGTGGTTTTTTGTACAAATAAACTGGAAGAGAAAAAAATTAGTGTCAAGATATATGAGTATAGTTACCACTAAATAGTATATCAGTCAATATTTCTGTCAATAAACATTCCAAAATCAATACGAGAATCTTAAAACTCTTTTCTATATGATCTAATAGACAAGAAAAAACTTGTAACAAGTCAGCTTCTGTCAAGAGACACACTAATAATTCTGACTATTCTGTTCATGAACTCAGCAATAGCCAAAAAAATGGAGCTGGTAATAAAACTCAAGGTAACTGCAAATGTGTAATTGGCACAAATATGTATCTAATTAAGTAAAGACTATCATGTGATGCCAGATTCAACCGAGGACAATAAAATTCATGTTTGATGGGTGATAGGTCCTATGAGTTTCTCATCATTTAATCTGTGGTGTGGTGTGCTATGGTGTTGCTTTCCCAGTCTTGGAGGGAAAGGCGGCAGCAGCAAATGAGATTGTGGCTTGTCTTGTCCTCTGAGCTTCATGCTGGTCATGAGAAGCCTTCTATGAGGAGGAGAAGTTTGGACTTTTCTGGGCAATAAGAACATGGAGGTGAGACTACCATTTGAATTCAGGTAAGCATGAGGAAAGAAGTAAGCCTGCAGCAGAGGTTTAGCCTGAAAGAAATATATTCCTTATGTCTGGTTTTAGGCATCTGGGATACATATAGAGCCTTATGAGCTCTGTACCCTCATCTCTCTTTAAAATAAACAGAGAAAAACAGACAGTCTTTAGAGATGGTGTATTATTCTAACCACGTATAGATGAATCACATCTATAAGGACATGAATCACACTGTAAAAACACTTCGGTGTTTCCACTATAAAACAGACAGCTGAAGGGGAGGTGGGTGTTTACATCTGGATGGATCAGCTCCAACCTGACAGGGTCTTTCTTACTTGTAACAACAAATAAATCTAACACCAATTCTCAAAAGCGATGAAAAGCAAAATGCTTTTCTAGTGACCTAGATAGTGCTGTGAGGCTCATGTAAGACAGAACTAAACACAATCAACTGCAAAGTGGGTGAAACAAGAGGACTGAACTTGTGGGGATGAGGAAGGGAAGACTTATCTTCAGAACTTTATTTACTCTGGCTCATTGAACAGCTGCGGGTTTATGCCGCTTAAAGTACTGCTTTCCTATTCACATACATACACTTGTGACTTCCAAAATATACACCCTTATAAAATGCAAAATTTTGAAACCTACTGGTGTCTATACTTAAAAAAAAAACCAAAATAAAATGTGAAGAGTAGATTTACACAATGTTTTTGATTACCAAGGATCTGGTCACACCAAATTCATTTCTACACAGATGTGGCTCTAGGAAAGGTTCTCTCTGTGTATGGGGAGCTTAGTGAGCCTAAGCTACTGTAAAGATATATTTGCTGTATCAAGCCTGACCCAAATAAGCTTTTAAAAAGATATAATAAGATCCTGAAAAACTTTGTTCCTGCTCTTTCTATCTTTTGTGGGTGATTCTTGTAAGAATTTAGGCAGTGAATACTAGGTGAGAATTTCATAAATGGCTTTCAGACCTCATGGATATTACAGAAACTTAGAGATTCCCAACTGGCTCCTCATGATTCCAACATTCAACTCTTCAAACTCTTAGGTATGACAACAACATTTCTGCTTTGTGTCTTTTCAACATAGATCAACATTTAGGCCATGAACATAGGCACTATGAACTTCTAAATATTTCAACATAAAAGCAAACAAATATTAATTGCCTATATACTGAACATGGAGTTGTAAAGAAAAAATCACTTGTCTTTTTTAGCAAGCTTTTAGCTTTATTGGGTTTATGTAGTACCAAGATCTTGGCACCAGGGGAGCTGGAAGCATGCTCTCTTGGCTTCTGTGGAAATTAAATGTGCACATATAATTTTATAATTATTTTCTTTTTAAATATGTTTGACTAGAAGGAAAATTGTTGTAGTTTTTCTGAAGGGTTTATGGAATCTGAGAACAGTTGAGGAAGGTAGGTAGCTCTGGCGAGTACCCTGTCCCACTCTGCTCAAAACAGGTTACTCAGGATCAGATGCAGCCAGGTTTTAAACATCTCTGAGGAGGCAGACTACACAACCTCTCTGGGCAAGTCTTGAAAGAAGAATTTATTTTTCTTATGCTTAAATTTAATATCCTGTATTTCAATTTGTGCCTGTTGTCTCTCGTCCTGCCATTGGACATCAAAAAGAAAAGCTTGGCTCCGTCTCTACAGACTCCCATCAGACGTTTACACACATTGATAAGATCCTCCCTAAAATTTCTATTTAAACATGATAGAAATTATTATAAATAAAACTTCCTGTCAGCACCAGTTATTATTTTAAAAGATAACTTTATTTTCAGATAATTTAAATAATTTTAATCATTAGTAATTCTTCTTAATATCTTTCGTGTAAATATTTCTTAAAAAATCATGTAAGGAAATTTTTGTTTCAAACTTTTTTTCCACATTCAAAATAGTTTAAAACATTTTTTTAAATCTCTTCTAGCTTCTAAAAATTGTTTCTGCCAATCAAACAAGCTTTTATTGGATTAATAAGGGAGTTATCAAAAAATTCCAGTCTAACACATGAAATGATGTTTTGATTGATTTAAATCTCCCCTAATTATTTGTCCAGTTCTTAGATCAAAATCTGTAGCGGAAATTTATATTTACCTGTATGTGATTTTGGAAGTGAAGTGCAGAACAGATCTGCACTTCCCATGTTATATGCAATTTGTTGGTAGGCATTTTCAAGAGGTTGCACTCATTATACGTCTTGTCAGTTCCTTCTTCTTTTCAAGAATTTTTGTAATATTTTTAATAAGGTACAAAATAAGGAAACATCAAATTTAGCCTCAGTGTTTAAAATATTTGAATAACTGCCTTTTTAGATGCCGCTGTACCAACTACAAAGGATTACAAATTTTAGCTTTAGTACTGTTTCAGTTTCTGACCATTATTAGACGCAATGCAAGTAAAATCCTAGAAAACTGTAAGTTTAGTTTTGATATATGACACCATGTTTGCAAAGAGCAGAATAAATCTATTAAAATACATACAACATATTTTAAATCAAATAGTCCTAAAACTTTTAAATTCATTACTTAGCTCATAGGATGTTTATAAAATATTTCATTTTTAAGTGTGGCCATTATAACTTAAAATAAAAAAGAATTTTGGAATTCAGACTCTACATTCTGACATTAATTTATTAAGTATTTTGCAGTTACAATTTAAACTGAGGCAAATAGTTCTGATTGCTTACCTAAAACACTTTATCAGTTCTAGCTCAAGTACAAGTTGATAAGCAGGTTCATACTATGCATTCTTTCAGAGTGTAATTTGGAAGTTTGTCTTAGGAAAACTAAGATAATTAATCCCATCATTTCAATCAACTTCTTAGGATTGTTTAGGATTTTAAAATTTGAATTAATAACTTTTCAGACAGAAAAGCTTCCCTTCGTAATCTAAGTTATCCTTTTTGACACTATTTTTTCAGGATTAATGTACATGATGCTTCGAAATGTGGACATTTCTCAGATGGAAATGAGTTGTTATCGGACAATGCCCACAAATAATATAAAAATCTACAGGCTACAACAAAGCAATTCTGATTTATTGCCCAGAACGTACCTCCATTCCACCAAACAGTAAGGAAGTGGATTTTTTTTTTTATGCTAGTAGTGCTGAAGACTATATTTAAGAAGAATCAAGATGACAAAAATCTTAGTTTACAGAATCTAAGCTTAGCAACCATCTTGGTGGACATATAAGGGTTTGTACACGCATATATTGAGATTTCCTGGTGGGATTATTTTCAAAGGGCAGTGTTAACATTTGCTTTCAGTCAGTTTCAGAAGCAATCAACCAGCTCCGTATCGGCTACACAGATTTTCTTCATTATTGTTTCACCCTTTATCCCAGCTCTTCCAGGATGCCATTACGTTCACTAAGTTCTTTGCATTAGAAAATCACTTGTGGTTATCAACAGGAAATAAATTTAACAAACAAGAAATTGAGGTTCTGAAAGAAAGTGAATTTGTAGTAATTTCATAATCTTCCTGCATAGTGCTATTATTTTCTTTAGAGGAGTAATCTTCCTTACAAAAGTAATAGATCAGAGGTGAACTAGATCACCAGTCCAGCCTTCAAGAGGAAGGACAGGCCAGTGGAGCAATGAGACCGTATATTTCTTCTGCATGTAAACGGAAAATGCTAAATAATATTAATGAGGTAAAATCCATAACTGTATACATGTATGGGGCATTTTCAATATCATTACTTCTGTACAAATACCTCCAAAACACTCTAAGAAATAGTGAAGGGGATAGATCTATTATTGTTTAATCAACAGTCAAATTAAATCAATAACTTAAACCAGTAAAGGAGAAGGGAAAGCCAGTAGACGCATCGCTTTTAAAATGAGACATTTCAACTCAAACTTCAACTGAAATAGTTTATACTGAAAATTTAAGGGGGTTAGTGTAATTTCTTCCATGTTTTCTCACAAGTCAAGAGAGAAAAATGGCATTTTTATTTCTTGCAATGGTCAAGCATTCAGCAGGTTCCAATACAAGTAAAATGGTAGGAGATGTTTTTGCTTTGTTCTCAAATCATGGAGCTGTTCTCATTTTGTTCCACAACACTAGGCATAAAGGAAGAGGCAGGATATAAACCAAAAACTATTCTGAATTCCGAATCCCAGCCATTATCTTTGTTGCTCTGTTTCTCATTTTAAGCTGGAAATTCCCTTCACTCCTTTACTCCCTAACAAAAAAACCTCAAAAAACCAAAAAACCAAAAAGCAACCAAAAACCAAACCAAAAGAAACAAAAAAAATTCAAACAAAAAACCCCCCAAAACCAGAAAAAATCTGAGATATATCCTCATGAAATTATAGAAGGAGTAAAAATGTGTTACTGGGAAAAGCATACACACTTCAGGGTACCAATATTTTTCAATGGAACAAAAGTATAGTGTCAAAAACTGACTCCAGCTTGTAACTTTACTGTGTTAAAGATTCTTGTGCTCTTCAGTCATTGTTATGTTCTAGTTGTAGATTGTGTAAATGTATTTAAATTTAGCCTTAAATTGGTCCTAAGTTAGATAAATTTTTCATTAAAAAAAATAAAATCCCAACATGTAAAGTGCAGAGCTGCAGTAGGATTGTCTGCTTTCCAAGGTACGTGGTCTGGAGCTTTGGTCTGGAGCCAGGCCAGGGACCAGGGTCAGGGTGCGAGCTACACTAAAATTTTAAACACTCTCAAAATTCAACAGCTTGGCTCAGCAATGTTTCTGGCTTAGTATTAAAATATTTCTGTATTGCATGATGTGTGGAGCAAATACTAGGACCGTTGTTTTCCTTGGGCTTTTGATTTGGGGTTTTCTTTCAGGATGTGGTGTATTTTTGTGGAGTAGTGAGGTAGGGCTACCTTTTTGAAGAGGCATTTTTGGAGGTTGCCTCCTATTCTGGGTCATGCATTCTCTTTGGGAAAGAGAACAGCTGGGAAACATTACAGAGAAAGACTCAGTAGCCATATAAAGTTCTAGAGTACTTCCATTTGTTCCTCTCCAATGCCTGAAAATTGCCAGTCATCTACATATATGACCTCAGCTTTTGAAAGGGCTATCCTTCATGTACTTGTGCCATGAATATCTCCAAGCTACATGCCAATATGCACATTCAAGCAAACAAATCACAAATGTTATCCCATTATGTCACAAGCTGTACTTGTTAGGTGTTCCAAAGCATTTGACTCTATTGCAAATGGTCAGGCTGCCAACGCCCATACATATGGCGTAATCTCATAAATTAGGAATAATTTGTGTCCAAAGTTTTTCTGTGTTAATTCCACTGTGAAGGATCTGAACCAATATTTTTGTTGAATGTGGCTCCTTCTCATATTACTTTTCAGGTCTATGATGTCTTCTGGCTAAATTCAATTAACCAAAAAATATTTGTGGTTTGAAAAAAAACGCTTATCATTTTTTAATGAAAGAGAATTGCTAGCTGCTGTTTTCGCTTTTTTCACTGCCAAAAACCCAATCCAAAACTAACTGTGTGATTTATGAAGACAGCATTGCCCTGGTTCTTTTTCAGGCCCACCCTTTACTGTCTGAACAAGAATCTCTAAAGCAGTGAAACATTAGAAATAATCTATTTATTCTACCTTCTTTTTATAAAAACACTTTTATTCTAAAATCTTAACAAACAAAACATTCCTAAATTGAATTCATACAAATAATAGATTTGTTTAGTTTATGCTTGAGTTGGCTGACTGCTAAAGCAGAAATCCTATCTAGTTAAGGCCAGCCTGGGATGACTATTCTTTTAATCGGAGCCATAAAGACCAGGCACAAAATACTAGCTGCATTTTTTTTAAGAAGAGAACACATTTGCTATGATTTATTAACTTATAATCCTCTTTTGCACGGCCAGAAGTGAAGCCATTAACATAATAGATCACCTTTAAAGTTAATAAATGCTTTCTTTAATGTACTTCACTCTGGTGTGTAACTGGGCATATGATTAAGTGCAGACATACGCATGATGGTGGGACAATCTCTTTCTGACCAAATGACCTCATGATCAATTGACAGGGAAGTCACAGTGAAGTCCCTTTTAAAGGGATACTGTTAAAGCTGTGAGATATATGCACTAACCTGTCACAAGTGTACAAGAACAAGTTGTCATTCACTTTTGAGAATTTGGGTTTGCACTTTTCGTCATCTTATCATTACAAATTGTTAGTTCTATTTTAAAGTACAGCATCACTCATTGCGAAATTCCCAGACACTGTTCTTAGGCTTTTTTCCTTTTTTAATGCTCTGTTATGTCTGCATCTGCTATTTTAGATTTTATCACCTATGGATCAAAACTGATTAAATTCCTACAGATATTCCAGGAAACATATTGTTAGGAGTCCAGATTTCTTGAGGAAGATAGAACCAATCAAATGGGCCTTATTGTCAAAGCACAGCTTTCCTAGGGTATTGTTCACTGCAGTAGTCACATTTCTTAACTTGGAAATACCATGTTGTATCTGTTCAATCATGAGAGTGGTATGGATATATATTACCCTAAAATTTAACACAGAACTGTCTTACTGAAATCATACTTCATAACAATGCTTTCCTTCTTCCAGTCCCCTGGAATATAATCATTGTTTGCACTTAAAACCATTTGAGTATGGTGCTTTGTAGTACCACAATGCAGAGGAAAATGTTTTCAGTTTACAATGAGAAGAAATAACTTTTTGCAGAAGAGCAAACCTATGCAAAGTATTTTCCAAATATATCTGTTCTTGACTGGGCTACAGAATTCCTCCTGGGCAAGTAGTTTAATATCTTTGCCTCAGCTATCTACCTGAAAAATGGCAATAGCAATATTTTCCAAATGTTTTCTATCAATCTTGTCTGATTAAAATATGGACTTTACTGTGCAGCAACAGGAAGTGCATTTTACTGCATAGATATTTCCCAAACACAGTGAAAATTTTCATAGAAATAAGTCAAATAGAAGACTTTGGGCCAAATGAATGGCTTTTTCTTTTTTGTTCTTATTTTTGATGGAAATAGTGTTGTGGGATTCAGCTCACTTTTTGAATTCTTTTTCTGAGGATAATCAATGAAAAATTACAATCAGAAACCAGGATATGTTTATGAGATTAACAGAAGAGAACAGACAGAGAAAACTGTCTGATGGCCCCTTGACTCATCTGTGCAAAACAATAAGGCACAGGTTTCTGTCCATTCACTTTGCTGATTAGTTAAATTCGCTTCTTCCAATGAAGAGAACAGTGAAGCAATAAATCTATGTCTGTTCTTTATGCATCGACAGAAACAGGGCAGAATATGTTGGAATGAGATGTTAACTTGGACATTAAGCTGTCATGTTAATTGATCTATTTCTTTCCCTACCAGAGAAGGCCATGCTTCAATATTTTACCTTGACCAGATTTTTTAAATTAACTCTTCACAGTGCAGTATTTGAGGGGACCATTGCAACTGCTTCACATATCCAAGTAAAACAGCTGTTTGTTCTCTATGCTATTTCTCTGTCCATCTGATGTGTTGTGGTACATCAATCAATCAATAAGATTAAATAATTTTGCTTTCACAAAATTCTGGATACTTTAATAAGAATATTCTGAGATTAACTTTTCAACTAGCTGTTTCACTGCATTTTTATTCCTCTACAGATTATTTAAATTTCAGACCAAATAGAGTTTTACTGACAGTAGTTATTTGATTGAGGCACTACCCATTCCACCAGATGTCTGTTCATAACCGAATTTATTCACTTTTCATTAATTATCCCTCAACTGCAAGAAAGAATACTGGAGACAAAATGTTAAATAAAAAATCAGTCACGCACTAATGTCCCTAGGTGGATAACCAAAACACACACAAATTGTCAGCTTATGTTCACTGGAGTCAATGGCAGTCTGTTGAATTTGGACACAAATTCTCTTTTCTGACCACTAGTTGTCCCCTGGGGCTTCATTCTCCAATTCACCGTAAGGCTATACATGCAAGCAAGGCTATATGTGAAAGCAAGGCATTGGACATGGCAGAGGACACGGCATTAGGATAGTTTCTTCAGAATTCAATTTGCATTTTTAAAGCCATAGGACTGAAGGGCAGTTCATCCAGCAGGCAGAATTTAAGTGTGTTCAGAAATCACCTCAGTTCACTCCCCAGTCAAGATTACTGTCCATAACACATTGACTATTGATGCATTTTTCTGCCTTAAAGATAATACTTGCACTTTCAGTCAATATGATCCAACAAGAAGAACAGGTGCTATTTTTGATCTCTCTTTCTGAAATAAATTTCAAGATTAGAAATTTATTTATACTTTTTATAAATATATCAGAGAATAGTCAACTCTTGGGATTACTTGTTCCAATTAATGTTTAAAGTGCAAGAATCTATAAATTGCAAGAATACATAATTAATAAATTATTATGTAGAAAGACCAAAATACGTCAAATATATTCGCTAGGTGTGACTAAAATATGTTATATTAATAAAGAATAATACAAAAATAGCTGCCTACAATGAAACCTTTCTGGTGAAAATGAAAGCTGCATGTGGCAGACCTATACCCAACTGACTACAGATTTACATATTGGCCAGACTGATGACTTGAAATTTTTAAAAAAATCCTCCCAAATAGTTCTGTTACATCATTACAAAATTCTCTTATTTTGTCATTTTTTGCTACTTTTTGCATGAGCTTGTTGAGCTGTAGGAAAGATTTTGATTTGCATTCAAATTCTTGAGCCAAGTTTATAGTGGACTGATTCAACATAATCCAGTTCATGGGAACACTCCCTTGTGTATCACTGAAGTGCATTCTGGAGTCAAATCTGTCAGCTATTCTAATAGCAGACAGAAAAGCTACGCAGCAATTTAGAACAAGGAGTCAAGAGAAATGTCGTGAGTCGTATGAGGATTTACTTTGGAAAAAACTTTGTAATAGTAGAAAGAGAGTAGGAGATTCTAATAAATAGAATTTGTAAGAAGTAATCTAGCTAGAAAGTAAAAAAATAAAAACCTTGTGGTTTAGACCCATTACTAAAAATAAAAGCAGAAAATACATTTTATCCTAATTGTTAAGTAATTTTAAATTAGAGAGTTAAAATACTATCAGTACATGAAAATTGCTCCTTCCTGTATCTTGGATTTGCAGGCTGATGGTAACTGCTGAAGGAAACCTTGTAACTCAAGCCCTTCCTTTTTTTGCCAAAAGTTGAAAAAATAAAAAATCTTGACATGACACAGATGAAGATTGGAGGAATGGTTTCTTTCAAGTGGGAAGGATTAATGCTTCTCAATATAGTGTGACACGAAAACCTACACTCTGCAAAAGCTAACCTTCTTATCTTTCCATAGGATACTTCTGTCACACTGTAATGCAAAGCAGCTTCAGCATCGTGTTGAAAGTTGGCACATAGACGAGAGTTCATGAGTACAACATTGGGATACAGATATATTTAAATTTATTAAAGGTTGACAAAGCATTGCTGCTATTTTCCAAGTCAATACATCACATCACCTAACAGTGCCTTCTTAGGTTAGAAGTGAAAAATTACTTCAAATAATAGATTGGTTCAGATATGAAGTATCCCAAGAGTAGATTCTTAGGGTCTATCTGTTGATGGAGAAGTCTGTGGAGGTTTGATTAAGGTTAAAAAAACAGTGTAGTATTCTCTTTTTACATGAGAAGGTAAGCCAACACACCAAATTGAGGACTATGTGGAAACAAAACATAAATGAAGAAGCCAATGAAAACATAATTACAATTGGTCTAGAAATAACAACGCAATTTATGAAGAACAGCATGAGCAGTGTGGGCCAGGAAGAACTCAAACTCCCATTTCATGTTCTGCTTGAGTGTGGGAATTAGAGAGAAAATTTCCTCACATGGAGTCTCATTTCAAGCAGCCAGAACGATGGAATAGAATTCATGTATATCCCAAGAGCAATGGACCACAGGGTGTCTGAAATTGCACAGATTTGCTGGTACCAATAAAGAAAAAACAGAGTAAGAAAAACAAATTTTATACAGGAAATTGTCCAGGTGCCTTCCCAGAGTCCAAGTATTTACTGCAAGAATTTAAAGTGAAATAGTTAAACATAAAAGGAAAATAATGAACGGTGGCACTTGTGTTGAAAGTCAAGAAATATAAAATAATTTTAAAAATAGAGCAGTCTAATCAAGATTATTCTGCTTCTGTACCTTATGCAGTGAGATATCATAATGAAGAAAACCAAAAATTCCTGGAAAAGTAGATTTCATATTACAGCAAAGTTTGTCTATTGAAATTACTGGACACTGTATTTCAAATTGCACGTAGTAACAAACTGTGTCATTTCTTCTGAACAGTACTATGAAAAAGGATTATATTAAAGTATGTTACAAAAGTATAAGCATTTGGAATTAAATGTTTGAAAGTCTCTGAGGATTGCTTAAGGATATTCATCCCTGGCACTCTGTAGCACAGAAAATCTTCAAGCCTTAAGTCCTCTGCATTGAAATTAATCCTCAGTATTTCAAACCTTGCTATATTATAAGAAAAATGAAAATATAAATCTATAAGACTTTTTGAGATGCCCATAGACCAAGAAACTGTCTTTTTCTAGTTATTGTGGGAACTAAATATCCTAAAAGCTGGGGCTGAAATTCACAGGTAACTCTTTGCCAAAGAGGCTGGGCCCTGCTTAGAAAGCAGGAGGGCATGGTGTGACGTAAGAAGCCAAAGCATGGGAGGGCTGATATGAAACCCAGAGGTTTCTCTGAAAGATCTGATGTAACTCATAGTTTCCCATATTTTTTTCAGTTTTAATGAGTGTAAAAATTTCCATAAAAAGAAAATATTTCTGAGGAAACTAGGCAAAAAATTTGGGGTTTAGCTTTTAAGATGTATTCAGTAACATTCTGCCTCTAGGGTGCCAACAGATAAACATGAAACACTTAATTATAAAACTGTCAGCTCAGGTAATGGAGACTCTCTCCCTCTCTGCACTAGTACCAAACTTTCTCTATATTTTTTCTGCTGCTCACTGAAACTGTTACCTGAACTTTTTTTTTTTTTTTTTTAATTTGGTTATCTATATTATACGGATGTCCTTCAGTATCTTTGAAAAAAGTTTATAGACTCCATGTCAGGGTTTTTTTTTTTCATACTTAATCAATTCTGTATTCTTTTCTTCATCTGAGGAATTCTTAAACTTAATTTGATCTTAATATGAATGTGAAGAAAGTTTGAGATAAGAGTTGTGAAATGTAATAATAAAAAATGTGCTTTACTTTTCTGATATTTATATATTCTAGTATTAATATTTTAAAAATTATCAGTGTTGAGTTTCAAATGGAATAGGAGGGAATAGTATATGATAAACAAAAAAATGGGCTGAGTTCAATTTGTATATAATTTCTTTTACTTTAATGTCATTACATCACGATTTTTTTTTGACCCACTATACTCAGAGCAGAAAGAAGTTACAGCCACATGATGTTTTTGAAGATATGCAGGTGCAAAGCAGCCAGAAAAGGGCTTTACAGTCACCAGAGTAAAGTTTTGTAGATTCACAGTAAATGAAATATACCCATAGCTGGAGCGATCTGTGAGAATTCAGCAACTTTTTCTGCAAAAATGCTGCCACATTAAAAGGTTTTGTGTGGATGTTTTCTCCATTTTTTTTGCTTTACTACTGTTCCTACTTGTTACTGCATTTTCCCAGCAATGTGAGGACTGCTCTTTGCTCACTGCACAGAGAGAGTATCTGCTTAAGTGACTTTATAAATGGACAGTCATACAAATGATAGAAGGAGGAACGAGACACGAAGAAAGAAAATACCTACTTGGAATTACGAGAATTCAACTTTCCACTATTTCAGATCAGTTGCTACCTCTTATCTCAAGATATTGAGATAAGAGGTGCTGCCTTGAGATAAGAGGTTGCTACCTCTTATCTCAAGATATTTCAAATCAAAAGGGTCAAAGCCTCTTCAATAAATTCAATTGTGAACAATATTAAATGAAACATAGCATCATTAGCAATAGCTGAAAGCTATTGAGAAAGCTAAGAGAGAAATCCAACCATTGTTTAACAATCTGAATCAGAAAGCTGAAATTCAGGTACGATTCACCTTATTCCGGGATCTAGAGTAAAATGGTTTGTTAGCAGTTGTTTTTCTGTGTGGGGAACATAAGGTTTAATTCTCACAGCTTACACTCTGAGAAACTTAAGACAATCAAAAATTTAATTGAGCTAATAATACAATGGCAATAGATAAGAACAGAGAAGATATCTTGTGCATATGAGGATATGTGATTTTATCTCCTAAAATGTAATGTATTGCTGGATGAACTCTGTGGTAAACATCAAAATGTTGTTGATATAAATGATCTAATCTTTCACAAAAGCCAAAAGATGAGACTTTCCCTGAAGCATTCAAAGTATCCTTTGTCAGCACTGTTTCTTGTGAAAGGAATTCAGTCTTCATGCGGTAGTTAATCCTTGACCTGCCATCCACGCCTGCCAAGGAAACTGACACTTAATATCAGTTAGAATGATCTCTGTTGTGACTTGGACACAGCTCCACTGGGACCTGGATTGCAATCAGCAACAAATTATATGAAGGACTTTGAACAGGTCAGATCATATAATCATGAAATTGTAGCCATCAGACATGACTTAGCCAAATTTGAACTAGCAATTGATAAGCTGGTGGCTCTATATTACCACTTCTGTTATTCTACTAGCAATCTGCTGATCCATTCAAAATATGTCTGGGGTCATATGTCTCCAAAGACATGCACCACTGCGCTGCTGTGTTTCCCCACTCCTTTTCCTGCTGGGTTTCTGCCCTTCCCCGCCCCTGGTCCTGGCCACTCCCTCGGGTTTTTCCCATTCGTTCTGGTACCCCAACTCCGCCCATGTACCGCCCCTGCACCCTGAAACCAGTAGTCCACGTACTCTCCCTGCTCCCTGCCCCCCCCGTCCCCCTATTAAACCCAAAACGGGCTGCCATGTGGCGTCCCTGCCTCTGGGAAGTTGTTCATCACCATGTGATTAAAGTCGTGTGGTCCCCATGCGGAGACCCTTCTCCCCTCCTTTATCGCCCCCGTGTTGTGGAGCCGGCAGCCAGCCGGAGCAAGGGCGCGGGGCTGCCCGGGAGGGCTGTGGGAAGCGGAACAGCCGCTCTCTCCCCGATGCCGCCCCGCGGCGCTCCCCGGGGACGTTGCGGCTTGCCATGCCAACACAGAAACTACAGACCGCAACACACCAGATTGTTTCAATTGCATAGATGAGTATTTTCGATCCATTCCAGTCAATGTGCCTTTTGTTTATCAACCCAGATAAACGGAATACATAATCAAAACCAATCAGAAAAATGTGATAATAAAGAGCTACATATTTTAAAGTAATTACATAATATTTACACCACCCTACCCAGTAATATTTTATTTTAATTACTTTTCTGCTGTAGTTCAACATAAGAGCACTAGGGTTATATGTACTGTTTTAGTCTTCCCTATATATTTATCACTGACCTTAGCATGAGTTCAGTAGGCCTCAACTACTATATATACAATCAGAAACTGTCTAGGCATTATAAAGCATCTTTCAGTTTAGTTCATGGTAATCTGGTATAACATATATTACTGTTAAAATTGAAGAGAAAAATGTATAAATAGGATATCACTGGACAAATGGGATCATTTTTGCAAGAAAAGGTATTTATTTTAAAGAGTTAGAAACATGAGGAACAATCTGAGAAGAATTTGCCAACAGAGCATTAAAACAACACTAAGGAGTGCCAGAAAATCTGGAAAATCATTTGAGACTATAGGAAATATAGTAGAGTATTGTATATGAGTAAACCAGGAGGAGCAGTTCCAGAAATAACTTCTGCTTACCTGTAGGAAAGACTGAATTAAGCATATGGCTAAATAGATTCCCACTCCAGCTCTGAAGGTCATTATAATTACAAAAAATATACAACATAAAGTGTGAAAAATAAAAATATGTCCATAAATCTGAAATATAAATATTTATATATTTTTACTTGGAATAAGGACTTGAACTCATATCTAATAAAAGTACAACTGTCCTTTTTAATATGCAGAAACATGTGAACTATGCTTAATTAATCTTGGGGACAGCAGATCACCAATTTTTCTGTGAGAGAATGAATGATTAATGGCTGCCACTTCTTTCCAGGATTTTTTTCTCTTCCTATAGGAAGGGCTGCAAATAAGATGATGCCTTTGAGGCTGTGACCACTACTAGACATCTTTCCATTGCGACACACAATGTTCATCTTTGTGCTGGCAAGAGTCAGGAAATACCCACATTTTCAGCATTTTAGTTTAGGAGAAAACCTGAGTGGGGCTGACCGTATTCCACATAGGTGAAAGGACTTTGTGGGTGGCATCATTACTGACCTAGGGACACTCAAAAAAATCCGCTAAATACTTTCCTGAACAGAGAATAACAAGAATATTTCAAGACCAATCATACCATAAATATTTGTGGGAACCAGACATTCTTTTATTTAATGAAACATGAAACTGAATGAATGAATGATCTTTTCAGCAATCACACACTTTTAGCTCCAATACAGAAGCTGATTACTTTAAATATTGACACACTTTTAATGTAATGCTTATTTTATATCAGTTAAAGTCCAGTGAAATCGGTAGAATTATTCTTAATTTATGTTGGCATAAACAACTTTAAAACCAATAAAAATCTCAGATTCTCCTCAGGTCTGGGCTTTTTTGTTTATGTTCCTTTGGTGGGTTTTTGTCTACTAGCTGACTTTCAGTTATACAGTTTTAGCCTTGCATTTCATTTAAGGAATTTTAAACTTTGGTAAAAATGTATAAAAGACAAGCAGCTATTGCATATTCATTACAAAAATTTCCCAGTATGTCTAGAAAATAAATTAAATCAGTCCTTGCCAAAAAGAAGTTCTTTATGTCTTCAGCCAAGCAAAATATCAGCTGATAATTCTTTGAGGATTATTTCTAAAGGAAAATTTTTAAAAAATAGAATAATTTTTAAATGGACACTTCCTGGGAAAGTTAGACTATGTTTAATAACCTTCATTATTTTGCATATATGATGACCAGAGGACTGTTAAGGTTGTTACAACAGTTACTTTATCAACTTCCTAAATAGCTGTATGAGGTGGGAAACCAAAGTGCTATTGACAGCCTGCTGTCACACTCTGATTCCATTTTTGTTATTTTAAGAAAGCCTGACACTAAGCAGCAAGGCATGAAAACTGAAACGTAGCAGTACACTTGGTAAAGCAGGCAGAAGAGCTTTCCATCTGTGTATTGGACACTTCAATACCACCCATGAAACTACTTGATTTTTTTCTCCTAAATGTTATAATAATAAATGGAAATCAAAAGGGGGCACCCACTGTGACCTTTTAGATTCTCAGATTATTTCTGATGACTCTGGTGAGCTCCGTGATCATGGGACATTGTCGGCTCCAGATGGAAAAAAGTCTGAAATCCTTCCTGTCGAGGATGTGGCACAGAACAGACAAAGGCCTGTTTTGAGAACCAGTATCTAGGTTTAATTAGTTTAAATGAGGCTGAAATTTTTTTAATTCAAGGAGTATTCTACCTCTCTATTGTAGGCTTGGCTGCTTTTGGGTGGGGAGGGGGTTTGAAAGTTGAATGAATCATTGCGATAAATCTATTGTCCTTGGCCACAGCACCATGGAATGAATTTCATTTATGCACTGGTTAATTAATACAAATTTATTCCGTAGACCTGAATGAAAGGTGATACTGAAGTTTATACTATGTTCTGCTTTGAAGAATATGAAACAGGTATCATGTCTGAGAGATGCAGTTTTAATGATACAGTACATTAGAATTCATTATTCTCTTAGAGATCTGTGTGTTCTGTTATGCATACAGAGAAATATGTACATGGGTACAGCAGACACTGTCAAATGAAAGAAAAATAAATTACTTTGTTGTCAGTGCAAAATCCCCTATCCTTATCTCTACGCTTTGCATGGCCAACAGAGTGTTGAATTAT
Source organism: Falcunculus frontatus (assembly GCA_013398115.1). Classification (NCBI taxonomy): domain Eukaryota; kingdom Metazoa; phylum Chordata; class Aves; order Passeriformes; genus Falcunculus; species Falcunculus frontatus. Next base: position 184,014 of record VZRV01005745.1, on the reverse strand, counting down.
TATCTCTTCTGTAGACATAAAAGGCTAGATCCACACAGAATACATGCCGATTATAGAAGATGACAGAGTTTCTCTCGACCTACTGCATCCCAGCTCCATAGGGTTATCAGGCACAGTAAAGTCAACTCCATATGAAGCCCATGGAAGTGCTGCATGGACTATAGGAATGCTTAAAAGGTTGAGAACTTTGATCCACAGAATCTATGCCAGATTTCAGTACAATCATTGTCTACAAGTTTTTCATAGCAAGTGTAATTAGGGAGATGTGAACACTGTTTAGACATAGCAAATACTTTGAAATGGCCTTCCTCTTTTTCTTTGCAACAAGCAAGAAACTACTTTCAGATTGGTAGCTACTAGCAATAGTAAGCAACAATTTCCAGATATGAACCTATTTCTTTCCAAAAACGTCAAAAGCAGAAAATGAAAGGAAAAAAAATAAGAGTGTTAACTTACTAGATATGATTCATTTGTTCATTTTAAATTTTACAGCATCAGTAGATTAGTGATATATGACAAACAAAAGTGTTTCTTGGGCTGGATGCACATGTGATATTTTTTCCATATTGAGAAATAGAACAGTGAGTGCAAAGACATCTCAGGGCAAAATGGCTGAAAACCCATAGAACTGCAATTATCAGTCAGCCTACATTTCTGCATTAGCAGATTTAAATATTAACAGAACATACATTATAGTACCTCTTAATAGGACATTATCAAGTGTTTGCATATAAGTGTATATATGTGTATTTTGCTTTAGTTTTAAAAACCTCTTAGGCACTTTGTCGGAATGGATTCTCTTAATTGGGTAAATAGACTTTTTCATTCTCAGCACAAGACAGCTTGACCTATTGAAAATGAAACTAGCTTTGTTGCTTTAATACAAACCCACAGTCACTGAACTGTTGACACTATTATATTCTGTGGGTTTGATTAAATCTGCCACGTGCACCTATGTGGTAAGGGAGAAAACAATGTATATTCAGCTAGCAATAAAGGTCCCCTCACAAATACAAAAGCCCATCAAAAAAAAGAGCAAGGTTGTTTCTGGTGACATATATGTGTAAAGCCCATGTGTCCCTGTAACTTAGTCTTCTGTGGAGGTTTGTTGTGGTGTCTGCACCCCCCAATGAGCTGTGGCCTGCTCCAGCTCATCAAGCCCTGGCCATCCAATGGGCTGATGAGTCCGAGTCAGAGGGTGCATCCTTGGGCGGGGAAGTTGAGTAAAACCTCTCCTCTTGTTCCAGAAAGTTCTTGCTAAAGCATACATTGAGCTGTTACCAGAAATGTTCCTCCCCCTTGTTTGCACGTGATTGGATTTAAAGGTTTGTACCTGCCCTTTTGCTTCTACCCCATTGGCTTAGAGGCTTCTTCCCACCCCTTTTGTCTTCCCTTAAAACCCTGTGTCAAAGCTGAGGACCCCTGGAGACCTCGGGGAAATCCTTCTGTGACCTGGTTCATAATAAACATTGCTGGACTGTACTAGAGGTTTCTCTCTCCCTTTGCCTCTGATGTTTAGTCACCCTGCCATCGGCACTCTCGAGGCAGACTTTCCTAACCTGGGAGCGACTTGGCTCGACACCAGCCTCCTGCAAGGGACATTGCAGTCCTTCAGGAAGGTCGTTTGGCTCCTCAGGCAGCCACTGAGCTATCCCAAGAGGAACCAAAAGACAGAGGTTGCCTCCAGGTTTCCCACGGACCAGGTGGGATATACTGCACTGGCTTCACAGCCAACTCAACGTGATTCTTTGGCTCAGTGTTGGAATCTGCAAGGTGGGATATCTCTCTGAATTAAAACCCATTTCCTAATGGAGCAGCAATCTCATGAAGGCCAGGTGAGGATGATAACAAAAAAAAAGTATTTGGAGAAGGAGATAGGAATTCTGTCTAAATATATGGGTCTAGCATGGCAAATGCAGGTCCTGTAGATTGTTGGATAGATTTATAAACTTAGCCACCATTGCTAGTTTACCAGGTAAGCACCGAGTTTTCAGGGAGTCACTATCCAACATGTAAATCGGGTATCGCTAGCTTTCTGTTCTGCTGTCGTTTGTGAGGGGAAAGAAAAGGTAAACACTTGATTATTTCTTTTCATTCATTCTGATTTGCCACATTTGCTAGTTTCAATTTTTTTGCACTGATTAACTTTGTTTAAGGGAGAACAGAGAAGGGAGAATAATCTCAGGAATTATTAGATAGCACCAAATTTTGGTGCATACTGCTGTCCATCATTTTTGCTAGGACAAGGAAAATTCCAGAAGTTAAAAAAAACTCTAAATGTAAACAAACAAGTAAGAAAAGGTGTGCATCATTTTGCTGCAGTGACTATTAATGATCTGCAAGTTGCAGACCAGCACACAATGCTGTGATGTTGTGACAAAATATGTAAATTTTTACTACAATGCAAAACCAGTTAATGTTGACCAGTTTTGTAACTGGCTCAAGCATTTTTTGTTATCTTTCATTGATACTCAACATAATCTTCTATTTAAAGGAAAACTTAAGAGAGGTGTAATTATATTCACATATTAATCAGTGATTTTTACAAGGCATTAAAATTACCTGCCATTTTCTTAGGTTGAAGGCTGTATTGACTTTATCTAAATATTTTTTAAAATAACTCTCTCTGGTTTTGAATGGAAGTCATTGGTGAGCAGGGAGATAATGACATGTGGGAAAAAGATGCAGTTGTTATTTAAATTGCTAAATTTTATGGAAAGACACAAAGAGCTCATTTGATATCTTTATGTGCATTTTTATTTCCCTATGCAAGTTAAGGCTGAGAAATGTTTTTCAAATGAGTTCTCTTTTGTTCATAGAGAATTATTGTATTTTAGGAACTAGAATATCTAACATAACTGCTGCAAATATTTTTATTAATAGTGTTTCCTTTAACAAATACACACAATCTTAATATACAAGCATATCAATCTTCCCAAATGTGTGATCAGAATCAAATTATGTGGGCTTGAAGATCTTTTCTGTTACGGAAAGACTGTATTCTTGGCCACACACAATGGTCAACAAAAAATAATTATAAACCAGTTCGTTTTTTAATTTATTTCTGGACGAGGCCTTGTTGCTTCTCATTGCACCTGGAAAATATCCAGAGAAAGATAGATTTTAGCTAAGTTAAGTAACAATTGCTCTTTAGGATTTGCAGAGATTATTTCTTTTTAGTTGTCTTTATATGAAAATTCTGCTTGAATTTATTTCTTGGGTAGTTAGCTTTTACTGAATAATTGTACTAAAACCTTATTCATTTAGATATGTCAATTACCCAGTCTCTGTGCTGTTGCATATTAAAAAGTTACATGCAACATGGATTTGATATTGACAAGTTTTCCCATTTGTGCTGCAAACAAAAATGAAACTGATAGCAACTATCCAATTGTCAGTAGGAGTAGGCAAATACGGGCTTCATCCCTGGTTTTCAGCTGACTAGGTTGGCTCATCTGACTCCAAGCATGAGGTACTTATAAGATCACTGTTAACAACAGCTAAAAAATCAGGAATGCTCTGGGGGTTAGACTAAAAACTGGATGGGGCAGATCTGGAACATATAAACGTGCACTGACTGTTCCAGTTTTCTGTTACTACAAAGCATGTTTTAATCCAGTAGATGTGGGGCATTTTTGGAGATATTAATTCCATCCCATGTACCGTGAAATCACAAAATCTTGATAACACACATTTGACTTCCTAAATATACATCCACACAGTTTTTGAGACAAAACTGTTTTCCTTGATATCTATTTACATAAGTATATTCAAATGCATAAAATATCCTGAAAGTTTAAATAACTTTTCTATGTTCTTGATGGCGAATTAACCAGTCAGTTATTAATGACTGTTAACTATAAGCAGAAAGTTACAAAGCTGAGCTTTCCAAAGACTGGCATGTATATCTAAGAAGCAAGGCGGCAAACTTATATCCTGTTTATGACTTGCTGCAAGGGGACTGCAAAAGCTGTCGTTTAGCTTGCAAACTCATTTTCATGCTACTTCCTTAGCCCTCTTTCCTTTGAGTACATCATTTCCTCAGCTACAATAAATCTTTTTTTTTTTTTTTTAAGACGTACACACAACTCAGAGTGAGGTTGCAACACTTAAAAGTAGCAGAACACAAGAGATGACCAGATGTAAGATACCATCATCTCAAACAGCATTGGGAATGCTCGTGGGAAGATCCTTTGTTTCTCACTGAAATAATTAATTGGATTTCTAAATATTTCTATGTAGTGTTTCTAAATATTGTGGTTTCAGATAAAACTTAGGAAACAGCAAATCTAAAACAAGGTCCATTTCTTATACTATCTTACTGTTTTCAAGCCAAATGGGTACTGAAGAGACACAGGATTGCTGCAAGTGTTGTTATGAACTGGGTCAATGAGGAATTAAAAAGACTAAAAAAAAGTATCAGCTTAGAGAGGGATATTCTTTCTCCTGGGACCCTTTGATCTCTCTTTGGGCTGGTAAGAATGCTGCTTCTCAATGAGGTGACTATAATGGTGTGATCTAGCACATTCCATCAATTGGCTTCAGCTAACCTCTACATAACTGAGTTCCCTCTGAAAATTAAGTAAGTGCAAACTTAAGGAATTTTATTGAGTATATGCCTTTTTAAGTGGATTAAAAAACTCAAGAATTTAGAAATTAATACAAATTTTAGAAAATTAATTAATTCAAAACAGGTTTTTTTATATTTAAAAAGAAAATTTTTATATTTAAATTATTACATATTTCTCTACTTGTTATCAATCACAACTGAAAGTGTAAATTTGGTTGATATATTATATCCAGACCATGAAACTTATTATGATATAGCTGACATTATATTCAAATTTCAGCTTATAAGAAAATTGTAACCGTCTTCATACTCGTGTCTTGTGGGGGAGGTGCATGTGTGCATGTGTGTGTTGCAAAGATATAATTTTCATGGTTCTAGTGGAGATTCACTTGTTTTGAGGAAAATTTAGACTGATGCTCTTGACTGTCATGTTATCTATGCTGTCAAATATCAATAAATCATCTCCTTTATGAAGGCTGAGTACTGTACTACCTACTTCATCTGCATTAAACACTGAGCTTGTGAAAGACTTGGGTATGTTGGTTGATGACTCAACATGACCTGGCAGTGTGCATGTGCAGCCCAGAAAACCATCAAAATGCATCAAAAGAAGCATGACCAACAGGTCAAGGGAGGTGCTTCTCCCCCTCTGCTCATGAGACCCCAACGGGAGTGCTGCATCCTGGTCTGAGGCCCCCAGCATGAGAAGGATTTAGATCTGTTGGAGTGAGTCCAGAAGAGTTCTTGAAGACAATCAGAGGGTTGGAGAATCTGCAAGGCTGGAGGTCTACCAGAAAGATGGAGAGGGACTATTTACAAGGGCATGTAGTGGCAGGACAGGGGGAAAAGGCTTCAAACTGAGAGAGTAGGTTTAGATTAGATGTTAAGAAGACGTTCTTTACAGTGAGGGTGGTGAGGCACTGGGACAGGTTGCACAGAGAAGCTGTGGATGCCCCATCCCTGGAAGTGTTCAAGGCCAGGTTGGATGGGGCATTGAACAACCTGGTCTAGTGGAAACTGTCTCTGCCCATGGCAGGGGGTTGGGGCTTAGTTATCTTTAAGGCCCCTTCCAACCCCAGCCATCCTATGATTCTGTGATTTTGATACCATGACTACCACAAGTTTCATTGATATGGTTGTGACAGGGGGGCTGATGATAGCTAAGGAAAACCTATATAGTATTTTGGCTGGTGTTTTTTAATCTATTTATCATATTATTGGTGAATCTCTTATGCTTAACTGGAAACAGCATGTATTAAACACTTGGAAAGTGTTTCAAATCTGCCTCAGCTGGTAATAATGGCTTGGCTCAGAATTGCATGGCACTATACACATGGATATTGCCACAGGGGCTTGAATATTTCTGTTTAAATTTATTTATTTTTTTCTGAAATTAAACTCGCTGTCTAACTTGATATGTAGAGTATTATGTTTTCTCACCTTTTGAACGTATTTTTCCATTTCTTCTTCCAAATAAAACTGTATTTTCTGGATAAAACTGGAACTCATGTCACACTAGAGCAAATGAAGGACTATAATTCGTGACTCACCAGCTTAATCTCCTGTATACAAAAGGATCTCAGTACAGATGATCTGTGAAGCATGCCAAGCCTCCAAGACAGAATTCACATAACAGGCCAGTCAATGATAAATTCTCATAGTAAAATTAACTGTGGTTGTATAGGAAACAAAAGCATCATGCAGTGTCTCTGCAGAGAGAAGCAATACGCTTACACCCTTTTGTGCCGTGGGTACAAGGGCTATACAGCATTCAAGAACATTTTTGAGCTGAAAGAACGACATGGAAGATTCAGTCTTGCTGAGTCTTTGATGAATGTGGTAAAACTTACTGAGAAAGTACCTCTTTGCAGCTAGAATAACATCAGTTATTTTATGTTTTAGATGTGGATACACAAGTTACTGTGGGCAGTCTGTTGTGTATAGATCTCCTCCTCTGCAGTCCCTATGCACAATCAAACATCTATGACACAAATCCCTCTTCAAGGAAATAGTAAATGCAATGAATTATCCCTCTTTCATTGTGTGAAGGCCCTCTTTTTGGCAGCTACAGTATTTCAAATATTCAGTGGGATAGAGCAGCACTACTGTACAATAGATCAGGTTACTTTTGAATTATGCCTACCTGACTTTTTCTTATGTTTTGACAGGCTGATTCTGACAGCAGACATTGTGTGTTTTCTAGGAATATTACATTTTGTTTATGCAGCACATCAGGCTTGTTGCCAAAGACTTAAGATGTAACCTAAAAACCAACATTGTAATAACAAGGACATTTTGCACCACATTGCACTGAGCCTTAGCAATCACCTAATTCCCTTTAATGGCAATTGCCGGTTACAAGACTGAGACAGCAAAGAGTGAACTCATGTTAGGAGATCATTAACACAGCTGGTTGCCAAAAAGTGCAGTTCTGTCTAGTATCAGCTTCTAGAGAAATTCTGCAAAATGGAATGTCTCTGCTTCTGTCAACATCACCATGGCCTGACTGCAATCTAAAATTTCTCACGTAACGTAGCTGGACTAAAGGATTGTCCTTCTATGGCTTTCTTTCATAATATCTTCTGTCCATATGGATTCTCTGATATCTTACAATAGCATTAATTAGAAGAATGGTCCCATCAGTGAGATAGGCAATGTATCTTCTTTTACATGTTTTCACTAAATTCATAGGGACTCAATTTGTTTTTGAATTATCTGTCAAGTCTCAGTAAGATATAATGAAGGACAGACAGAGATAAAGATAGCATAACTAAGCAAAGTGCCTTTTTTGGGTAAAAAATACCCCAAAGTGTTTCAAAAAATGTTAACTACCCAAACATGATTTCAACAAAAATTCTTGTCAGGGTGCTAGAGCATCAGATAGAAGAACAGCAAATCTCCTGTCCTTACCTCTGACCAAAGCTGGATTTGGTTTCCAGCAAGCCTGAGAAGCTCTTCAGCAACACATCCCTGCTGCTTACATTGCAAGAGTGGCTGTGGCACCTGCATTTCTCTTCACCGCATCAGGTGCTCCATGCCCTGACTACAGCCATGCTGCAGGGCCTTGCCATGGTGTGAGTTACACCCACAGCTGATAGTGCGGTCACCAAGACCAATCACAGGAATGGACGATGCTGTGGTGAAGCACCAAGGCCTCTTTCTGTCGTAGCAGAAAGGAGAGCAAGTTCATGCAGTTACAGTGGGGAAGATCACAGCAAGAGTCCTTTGGGGACATGAGTCAGTCTGCCACTCACAAAGTTGTGTTCTTACCTCTCCTTATAGGATGAGGCAACCTCTTTCAAGAATGACAGAATCCTTATGCTATGTTCTTAGTTTTTAACCTCTCCCTGCCCCTACCCAAAAATCTTTCTATTCTCTGTTGTGCCAAGATCCTAAGCATTTTGTTTTCCATTTGTTTTCCAGCTCTTTTACACAATGTTCATGTTGTAAGCCTGATAAAGAGTATTCACAAAATCATCAACAACTTCACTACCCTCACAGCCTAGACTGGACAGTGCCTTTGTACAGCCCACTGTTGGTGACTCCCTTGTTGACAATATAGGCAGCCTGTTCCCCAGGGGACCAGCAGCTGATACTTTCAAGTGCTGAACATTTTCTGTTTGGAGAAGATAAGCTACTGTGAGGCAATCTGCAGTATTTATGAGTCTCTTTCCACCTCAGCAGCTGTATCTTTTAATTCTAGAAATAGATTTCTAGAATTATTTATGTAATTCTGGAAATATATGCACGGAGAGATTCAAGTCTTTTTCTAAAATAAATTCAGTAATGAGATCTGTTGAAGTAGGTTCTGCACCTTAATATCTTTTCTGTTGAAAATGATCACATGCCCTACATTTAAGATCCTGTGGCTTACAAAGAAATCCATGTCAAAGATTACAGCTCTTCTGTTAAATCAGCTCTATTTATCAAATAGGTATAATTCCAATTAGAAGATGTGTTAGGACTACACTTGTCTAAACACAAGTTGTAATTTATGGCAAGTCTCTACATGTGGTGAAACTTTAAACAAATACTTAGTGGGATAATAACTCACAAGGGAGTCAATTGTCCTGGTTGTACATTTTTTCCTCGCACAAAGTGTTAAAGTTCTGGCCTTTTTTGTCTCCATAGGAGCATGTCATTTTGCTAATGGATTTAACACCACCATTTGGTCCAATGTCTGCTTCAATCAGCACACAAACCACTACCCAGAAACAAAAGCATAGAGATTCATCTCCTTCATTTCAGGGCCCTCAAGGAGGAAATTTGTTATTTCTTTTCCTTTGAAAAACTATATTTAGTGATGGGTTAAGAGACTGAGCAGGCAGTGAGACCTTCCCCAGAGCACGACTGACTTCAGAATCATTGAGATAAATGCTGTTTCCATACAAATTACAGAAAAATACGTTGATTTTTCCTAATTTTCAGTTTTCAGCACAGTTTTGTCTTTGTTGCTATTTATTTTCTTGTTTCTTTGAACTTTCTTTATCTCCTTTCCTTAGACCATAAATTTAATTCTCACTCTCACGGTCTTTTGACTGTTTCCATTTGCCTTAATTGAGACCTGATTCTGGGAATTGCTCTTTGGAATGCAAAATGTATATTGGTTTTTGTTTGTTGGTTTTCTCGTTTTGTGGAGTCCTCTCAGAGCAGATAAATGGGCAGTGTAATGCTCCTTACAGCAAATCTGATTAGCAAAAAAGTAATCCATACCTTTCAAGCCTCACTTTTTATTAAAAATTGTCTTTGTCATGAAAAATTCGAGGCTTTATCACTACAAAAGCAGCTAGTATGCCAGAAAAGTCTAATGGTCCATCTAGTCTTTTAGTTGTAATACCTGAAACACGAAAGGTATTTTCTCCTGTTTTAGTGTAGTATTACATTATTATGCACTATATAATAAAAACAAACAAACAAACAAAAATCCATTGTAAAATGATAGAAGTAAGTAATCATGAAGGAAAATACTAATAACTGAAGTTGTTGGGGACAACATATTTTGATGTCAGAAACTACTGGTTGCTCAAAGACATGTCTCTTTGCAGCAAATACCAGAGACGGATATTTAATGTTCTTCAGGAGAGGATCTCTTTTTGTCTCTCTTGAGATTTGTCTTTATATTAAGAAGGAGAGAAAATGGAACCTAAATCAGATTATGAGTGATTCTCTTTTCTTCATAATGATGGAATACATCAATAGTTCCTTCTTCTTCTTTTCTAGATGATTGCTTTCAAAACTCTAGAATTTCTGGAATCAGGGGAAATCTGATTTCTAGCAAAAATATATAGTAGAAGTGATTATTCACTGCTTTTTGAGACATTTCCTATGTGATTTCAACAGTTAGGAGAGAGGTGTTAAAATTTTACTCTCTTCTGCTTTGCTTCATTAACATTGAAGGTGACAAGAACCTACACGGGCTACACTATTGATTATTTTTATATAGTTTGTACTACTCAAAAGAGGTTTTAATGTGGTTTTCTTAATGGTACTCTCATCCACTGGACTTGTATTTTCTACTGAGTTTGAATTTTACTGGCTGTAATCCTTCTGGAAGGCAGCTTCCAGATCCCTGTCTGTGACTAATTGCAGAAACCAAGGTAGTGACAATAATGATGCTTTTTTACCTATCCACCTGCAGAACAGAAACAAGACCATATGACTGCTCTGGCCATTCTCAGATTATTAAAGTTTGAATACTGACACTGCCTACAAAAATTTTAATAAGAAAACTGCATTCTTCTTAGTTGACAGAATATTCAAAAATGAATGAGTACGAAGAAATTGTTATGTTTTCATAAATAAGAGGGAAAACCACTAAAATAGCATACTACTATTTTAACATTTCACTGAATGAATGCTCATTTAGTATGATAAAACCCATTCTTTTGTTTTTTAATTTATGATTTTATAGTTAATTTTCTGTTATATGCATTTATTTTTTATACAACCACACACTATTTGAAATGAAGGGGAAAAAACATTATTTCAATTTTCATATGCTGACACCTAACACGATTTGTCCCAAGAAATGTCCCACAGAATTCGCTCTATGGAATACAGTCTTTCGTGAATACTCAGTAGTTGAACTGCAACTATTTTATATTCTTATGACAGACAGGGAAATAATCTGTGATACTTTTCATTGTTATTCCTAGCCTCTAACTTCTTGTACCTTTTCACCTTGTTATGTATCAGTGAAAATAATAGAACTATTTCCTAAATTTCAAAAAAAAAGCATGAGTGTGACCTGCAGCAAAGAAGGTCTCAAAGGGATGGTTAGTAGACTGTTCACACATCATTTCTGTGTCAAGACAAACTTTGATGGGCAACATTACTAACCTGAGGTTGTTGCATGGTCAATTTAAGCTGATTGATGACCCCTTTTCTATTCGTTCTAAATGACTTGGACATCACAAAAGTATTTTGACATCCTTAGGAAAGGTCAGAAGTTTAACAAACTGTACTGCTATACTACTTTGTCACTGGTGGAGGTTACAAGACCTGGATTTATCAAAACAGATAAGGGGACATTAGCCTCGCATGCTGCAGTCTAATTATGGTGTGTACAGTCTCGATTGTGTGACAGCAACCGTGTATTTGGTACAATCATCCCATCCATGTTGGCCTCTGACGAGCTATTCACCTAAGGGAGGCTAATAAATAACTCTTGCAATGTTTTCTCTTGAAATAGATTGTAGATACAAGACAGATTTCTTTTCCACAAAAACGTTTCAAGGCACTTAGGTTTCTTTTTTTTTTTTCCTCAAATGGAGGGAAGAGTGCATCTTATTGGTCCCATGGGAAAGAATTCAGCAACCAATGTTAGAAAGTGAAAAATTGAATAACACTGGCACTTAATACATTTGGGCTGAAATCCAGTAAATTTTTAACTGCCTCTGTTGTTAGGTTTTGAACGGTTTTGTACTAGATAAATTATCTAAAAAAGTAAACTATTTTCTGGATCAACTTTGATTCATGTGAGAAATTGCAAGTGTCCTGAATTTGTTGCCCTGTATGTGATCCTAACTCTGTATCCTTTGAGTAGGAGATTGGCAGTCAGGAACTTAAATTGTCATCTAGTATTATATTTTACTCCCATAGTCACTGTTGGTTTTTCCTGTCCCTAATCACAGGCATAATTTTACAGCAGCTTGGATGGTCTTTATCTACCTTTGATCAGAGCGAGTTACTTCATTGTTCATAAATTTATGTCAAAACTTTATGAAAATAAATTTCAACTTCTGTTTGGTTCATGAATGATTTAAATATTGCTCAAGGTAACTCACTGTTTGAACAGAGAATTGTGTCACCCCAGTGATATGTTTTTGCTCTGTGACTAGATGAACTCCAAGCAAAAAAATTCTATTTTATGTAGCAAATATTTCTGAAATTAACATTTCTGTAAATATTTTCCACATGAAAGTGAATAAATGTTTTCAAGTAGATGAAAGCTTTTTTTCAAGATAATGCTTGTGAAAAGTTTTTAATACTTGCTAAAAATCTAGACTTTAGCTGCTGTCAGATGATAGCATTTTGTGCAGTTGTTGATCAATCTCCTGTAATCTAATTCGGGTCTTTTTTAAGTTCTATTTTTGTGATGGTTGTCTTTCCTTTGCAATTAAATATAAGGATTGAAATATCTCTCATGCTATATCAGACCTTTATTTTAATTAGACTTGAGAATTTCTTGTGAGATGTGCAAAATTTGAAGCAGCAAGGAAAGTATGAGAGAAAAAAAATTAAATATCAGTATCTCTGTGGACAAAGGAATCTCTTTCAGCAGACAAGTATCTTTCCATATGCCTAAGTAGGCAAAAAGTTAAATTAGAAATGAAATGGGAGCATTATCTGCATATTCATGTTTTATAGACAGGTAATGAACCCTTTGGAAAGAGGTTAGACCACTTGCTTAAATTGACTTTCCTCTGCTTCTAGGTAAGTCAAAGGCCACAGGTCATTGGTTAGAGTAAAAATATACTGATGTTTATGCCATTGAAATAGGTGATACTCTTTTTTATTGAAGGAAAATTTTTAATAATCTTCCACACATATAAAATCAAACATTTAGAAGTCACGGTTGTCTGTTCTCTTTATTTTTAATTTGTACTTGTATATCATTGCTTGCCCTCTGTAAAACTTAGACAAACTAATCTGCCCTTTTGCTTCAAGTATCATATGAAAATTAAGTAATAAAAAGCACAAAAATAATAAAATTGGACGTCTTAAAAACAATATTTGAACCTACAGCCTTGCCTTTTCGGAGATGGAGTTTCTAACTCTAAAGTTTACTACCCACAAGGAGGAAAAGAATGTAAATGGTGATCTTGAACCAGATAGGTAATTTGGAAATGTTCTGCAGCCAATGACTGCCACTCAGGAATGAGTTGGGATGCAAAACTCTCCTTGGTAAATTAAACACCAGATTCTAGCACATATATTCATAGGTAGAACCCATGGATTTTGTTGTCAGATGTCCTATTTGTTACCTTTCCCTAGGAGGAGAAAATTGGCTTTGTTGTGATAGCTGGTAGGAAAACCCACAGAACTGCCATGGCAGCACATGGGGTGCAGAGATTCCTGCTAGCAGCAAATGGGGGATGTTAGCATCTGTCTCACAGGAATTTAATTAATATCTAGTTTGGTTACCAGGTAAGGCATTACTTTAAAATTTGATTGCATATCTAGGAAAATAAACCCATCTAATTTTTAAGACACAACAGATAAATAAATAAATAATGTGTCTAAGGGGCAGGAAGGTGTAAGAACAGGAGTATAAATACTTTTACTTTAGAATCCTTTGAATCAAATCCAGATTGGTAGGAAACAGAATGCTGATGTTGATTAATGTAGTTTGGTAGAAAATGAGCTGCCAGTCTCTCTTCAAAATCAACAGCTGTCTAGACCTCCCCATCCAGAGCTTCAAGCAGTACTATTCATGCAGAGGCAGAAAATATCACATTTATCACACATACAGAGTTCTAAGAGATGTTGTGACTATGCACACTGAGTTTCTGTCTCAATTTTATAGAAGAGTCTTTTTAAAATCTGGAAGAAAAGAGTATAGAAAATTGCCATGTCATTTCTCATGTTATTCATGGGTGAAAGGTGTTCAGTCTTCCTGAAAAAAACCCTATCTTTATAACTTGAGCTATCTAAGATTCCAATGTCTAGTCTAAGAAAATAAGCTTTCCTTTCTTGTATTAAGTACTGTTGGAACTTACGCATCCAAAGAGCAATTCATTTAAATTTATAAACAAGTGACAATTAACTGGGATGAGCTGCTCTTTGATGATATTTTTTCAGTTTTCATTCTCTAACTAGGAGACCTAGAGTTCTAGACGACAAAAGGAAATAAATTTGTACACAGAAGAACTGAAGAGGGAGAAATAGTAACACAAAGCTGTTCATCCTATATCTTTTGACTGAAACTTAATTTCAGTTTCCTCTCCCTCCATAATCGCTTTTGTTTTACTTGTATTGTTTTGGAAATATAAATATGGTTTGCAATGAAAGTGTAGTTGCTTTATGAAAATTAACAAAAAAGAAGAAAAAGGGTGTATATATTCATAAAAACAACACCATCAAGATTGAGCTGCACAATGTCAGTCTACTTCTTGTGGGAGTTGTATACGTGGACCTGTCTGAGTAATCTAATGTAAGACGTCTATCTTCTTCGCATCACAGCCTGAAGCAAAACAAGAAAGATAAATAGTGTCGACCAACTGGTGCTTTAAGTCTCCATAATAAGCTGTGTGTAATTTAAATCCTTGTTTCCTTCAGTAATTATAGCAATAAGGACAAAAATCAGAGCTTGGACTGAAATATATGTTACCAAGTTGGTAATCTGCCATCCTTACATTCTCCTGTAAAAAATAAAGCTGTGAGTCAACAGAAACAGAAGATATCATCCCAGAATAACTATCTGGAGATGGACCAACTATTATCTCATCAGAAGTTAATGCAACTATATTTAAAATTAAAAGCCAGAAAAAACAACAGAAGGAAGGAATGCAGTCAGCAGCAAAAAAGCATTGCTGTTTAACTGCAGTTTTGGTCCTGAACCTTTCCCCAGGGTCCTCTTCCATCTTACACTGTATCAAGCAGTTGGCTCACTGAGTGCTCCGCACACGATGAAGATAAGCTGCACATGCTGCTGCGTGCATTTGGCGCACAGTGGGTCACACTGCATGGCTGTTTGGAGAGCTTGGAGTTAGTCTAAGAACTTCATATCTCTCCCACACTGTTTTAAGTTCCCCTTGCCATGCCTTCAACACCCTTCATGCTGTTTAATTTCAAACAGAACCTATCCTGAATATAGAAAGCGGAGAGTAATTTTTTTTTTGAGCAGCTTTCTAAATTATTATAAAAGGAACAGTAACACAATTATTTAGTCCTTGTGAATTTGATTCATTAGCTTGAAGGGAAAATGAAATGGTGGTTGTTCTATTGTTTTTTAAGGAGAAAAAGATATTAAGGAAAGTGGTAATACCTTTTATTAGACCACCTTATAAGTGAAGGAAAAGCTGACTTTTGTACATACTCATCTCTCTTTCCTCAAAGAAAAAAAGAACAGCAAACACTTTAATGTTTTCCAAAGCTAAAGCATTACATGGTTGGTTGTAAAGGAAGGGAGATTAGTAGGTCAGAGTATTTTTCTAGGAAAAACTGAAGTTGAAATATATTCAATAGTATATAGATAGAGACATAGATGCATTCGGGGGTTTTTTATTGTCGTTTTGTTTGTGTTGTTTTGTTTTTTTTGAAGCAAAACTTTAGACTCAAAAAAACATCCTTTTAAACTTCTAGACAGTTTTGACAACAATTCTAGAGTTGTAATATACCTTGACAGCTTTGGGTTTTTTCCCCCATGTCTTTTCCAATACGAAGGATTAAAGATCAGAAGTATCTGAAACTTGTCTAATTTAAGGGAATTCCCAGGATTTGGGCTGTGGAACCTGTGAAAGCAAATAATCTCACAAAATTTCTTTTTCTTTTGAGCTAGGAAACAACAAGAACAGCATATGAAATTTTGGTTTTGACCCAAATTCCCATCTCATTCCCCAGCTTACTTCTTACTGCTTTGGAACGACACTTCATTGTCCCACGTATTCATAATTAGTCATCTCTTACGGAAAAAAAAGGAAAGAGACAAGGAAAAAATGTGTTCACTTGTAACCTCAGAAAACCTACAATTACACATAGATTTTATATCTCATTGCTGTTTATCAGAGACATTCAAAAAGAATGACTACAATTTGCTCTTGTAAGGCCTTGGTAACAAACACAAAAATATGCAAGAAACTAATAGGTAGAAGTCTATTGCCCGCAGAGAAAAGGACAGACTGATAAATGAACCATGAAGAATAAAAAAAAAATCATTAAAAGGTGAAAAGATTATAAAAAATAATGATTCTGCAGGAATTATGAAAACATGGAGGATAAGTTGGCAGGAGAGGATTCAATCTACATTCTGAATCTGTACTGCAGGTGGGGAGGACTAAAGCCCTAGTGCAGTTATCTGACAAGTTTTGGCTCTTGGGTACTGTTCCTGCCCATGCGTTTAATCCATGGAGTAATCAGGGCTATGAGCAAGTGCAAGAGAGGACAAAGGCACTTTTAGAGTTAATGGCAACATTTTCAAATGTCTCTCTAAATTGTGTAAGTGAAGATTGTAGATCTCAAATAAAAGATAATCTGAATTCAGAAATTTTGAGTGAGAAGTTTAATAAAAGATTAGCCTCACTATTCAAAAATGAATAAGTCATTAAAAGACTTAATGATGCATTTTTTCACCTGCCTTTTTCAGAATTCAAGCTGTGTATATGCTAAATTTGTAATGCAGAAACTGGAACACACAGACACACACATACATTTAATAACAAGGAATGTTAGATTGCCACACTGTACAAGCTGGCACAGCCAACTGAAACCCCATTAGCAAAAACGTGTATTTAATTAACATAGTAAAGAGGATTGTCAAACTTCTTTCTACCCCACTACAAACCAAACCCAAAATTAAAACCATGCATGAATCTTAAAAGGAAATTGCCTGTTGTAGTCAGTGTGTAGTATTAGCAAGGTTTTTGTGTCTTTGTTCTTTTTTTTACTGGGAGCACTTTAAATGTGCAATGTGCTCTAATGTGTGTTTCTATACATCTGGCACAGATCTCAGATTGGTAATGATGAATTTTCCTGGCAGAAAAGAACTTGGTTCGATCAGATGATGGAAATAAGCTTTTTTGGACTGAGGTCTGCATGGAACTCTACCAGTACGTGTGCATTGACCCCAGGTTGAAAGAATGTTTCATTTTAACAATTTTAATGGAAAATGATAGTTTCTGTTGTTTTCAGAAGACTTTTAAAAAAACTATTATTTTTGTTTTGCCTTAAAAGAGCTCAAGGGACATCACAATACTTCTGCCAGAAAGAAAATCAAGAGGGGAAAAGTGCAAGTACTGGTTTAGCTTATATAACATTTAACAGGATTAAATAAAAATGCTAGTGATGTAGAGAGTTTTACTCTGGTCTCTTCCAGAACTTCACATGTCAAAGTGATTCATACGAAAAAACAATTATGAAGATGTAAAACAGAAAAAACCCACAAAACACAACTGCAACCAAAAAAACTCCCACAAAACCAACCAAACCTATAATCACCCGTGGAAATTTCTTATCTTTTGTAGCTGGTATATTTTGTAACTTGTTGCATGCTGGTCTGTCCTCAAATTTATAGAGATATATGGGTGTACTAGCCTTTCAGGGCAAGGTTTTTGTAGGCTTCTGTGAGAAACTGCTTGCAGCTTCCTTTAGGTCCAAAAGAGCGGTGCCAGCTGTATCCAAGATGGACCTGCTGCTGGGCACAGCCAAGCCAGTTGGTGACAGTGGTAGCACCTCTGCATTTAAAAAGAGTAAAAACCTTTGCACATCTTCAGTGGGAGAGGGGAGTGAGCATATATGAGAGAAACAGCTCTGCAGACACCCAGGTCAGTGAAGAAGGAGGAGGAGCAGGTACTCCTTGTGCCAGAGCAGAGGTTCCTCTGCAGCCTCTGGTGAACACCATGGTGAGGCATATATGTCCCTGCAGCCATGGAGGACCATGGGGGAGCAGAGGCCACTTGCAGCACCTGGAGATTGCCACACTGGGTGGATGTGCCCAAAGGAGGCTGCATTCCCATGGGAAGCCTTTGCTGGAGCAGGCTCCTGGCAGGACCGTTGGAAAGAGGAGCTCACACTGGAACAGGTTTGTTGGCAGGGCTTGTGGCTCATGAGGAACCACACTGGAGCAGGCTGCTCCTGAAGGACCCTGTGGAAAGAACACATGATGGAGCAGTGTGGAAAGAGCTGCAGCCCGTGGGAAGAACTGCAGCCTATTGGAAGGGCTCGCATTGAGAATATCATGAAGGATTGTGTCTTGTGGGATGGACCTCATGCTGGAGCTAGGGAAGAGTGTGAGAAGTCTATCCCCTGAGGATAAAGGACTGAAAAAAATAATGTGTGATGAACTGACTTCAACCCCCATTCCCCATCCTCTTTTACCGCTTGGGGATGAGAAGATAGAGAATCAGGAGTGAAGTTGAACCTGGGAAGGAGAGAGAAGTGGTGTGAAGGTGCTATTAAGATTTGGGTTTACTTCTCATTATTCCACTTTGATATGATTGATAATAAATCAGACTAATTTCCTGAAGTTGAGGCTATTTTTCCTGTGATGGTAATTGGCTAGTTATCTCCATCTGTAGTTCTCTCGACCCTCAAACCTTTCCTTATCTTTTCTTTCCCCTGTTCAGCTGTGGAGGGATTTGATGAAGTGTCTTGGTGGGCACCTGGTTTCCATCCAGGGTCAACCCACCACGCCAAGTGTGTTAAACAATGTTGCATCAAATATATAAATGTAACATCCAGTGCAGAAACAGGAAATACAGGTAGTAAGTTTTTCACTGTATCTAATATTACTGTGGATTTAGAAAAGAAATAGACAAAACAAAAAGTATGTTAATAATTTAAATAATTATTAAATTTCATATTTTCTGTTTGCAAATGAAAAATGGTTTACCTACTGCTGTTTTCTCTGAGGTAATTGTCATACAGCTTTCAATATGAATAACCTTCTCTTTTATTATGCAGAGTGTTGGCTGGACACAAACTTTCTCTTCTCTGTTTTCAGAACAAGTCTTCACCTCCTGTACATTCAAAAGCTATGACCCATATTCTGCATATCTTTTCATAAGGGTAACACGTCTAGCAGTACAAGTAATACCATTCTGTTGGGCTGCTCTGGGGGCTGAACCTGCTGTGAGACTGAAGCAGAATACCATTGACAAGGGAATATTGTGACTGACAGCAACTCTGGCTTCTATCTAAATGAGGTCAGCTCACACCCTTGGTACTTTTAGACAAAGCAAATCTAATTTAATGAGGAACTGTGAGCTGAATTAACTGAAGAGCAAGTTAATATTATTTCTAAAAGTAATGATAATTACTGAATTTTTATATGGACAAATAGAGGTACCTTGTCTAAGTGGATAATACCATTTCTTGTGTCTGTATGAGTTCTATGAAATTGTTTTCACAGAAATAATATTAATAAGGCTAATTTTAGACAAATTTTCTACTAGTTTTGCTTACTTGAATAGATTTGTGATAAGGGTCCCTCTGAGAGAAAAAGGTTATCCTTTTTAACAAGCAATAAAAATGCCTTTCACGGTTTTAAGGTGACTGAGGAATGAGGGTTAGGAAAATAAAGACTGAAGTATGACACTTTTGCATAGTAGTATGTTTGTGGCATAATTAACCAATCTGAAAATGCCTTCTTCACAACAGAAATGAGGTGTACAAATTCCTACCCAGGAGATTGTTGTGGTGCTGCCTATTATTTTGTGCTTGACATGAGTCTGATATTCTTCTTAAACATTCTCTTTTGGTTCCTGAAACACAATGCATTTCACATTTCTTTTTACAGTCTTTGAGAAATAAATAAAAGCTAAAAACTAGGATTTGTGAAGGTTCAAAACACCAGAAAGAAAAAAAAACAAAGGCTACCACGAGCTAAAATTGTGGAGACTTTGTTTGTTTCATGATCTTCTAAGGAATAATCCCCATATTTCAGTCCTTTCTGCTGGCAGTATTTTTCCCTGACAGAGTAATTAGTAGCACATACTATAATAAAAGCTCAGTTATTTCAAAAGCTCAGAATCAAGACAAGTTATGTTATTTGCCTTCATTAAATGTCACAAAATTTTATCACATCACCAAAGAGAGTTACCATTAGTTCTATCACCTTATCTGACATTACAAAAAATTCTTCTTACAATAAACAAATGAAGTAAAATCAGATGTCTACTAAAGTATTAATAATGTTATAAAGTGTTATATAATTTGGATTTTTTCCAACTCTGTATAATGAGATTTGTTGCCTGTGGATTAACAGGTTGGGCAATCAGTCTACTCTTTAGTGTAATTAATCCTTCCTATCCATCTGCCCCAACTCATAAACGTTCCTTAAAATCTATTTCATTTCAGCAGATTTTTGTTTTCTCTCCTCTAGAGGCATGCTTTGAAGACTAGATTTTTGCTGCTTACTCACTCTCTGCTGTCCTCCTTGTGTCTTTGGAGAAGTAGGAGCACAACGTGTTCCTGGGAGTAGCTACGATTCTCATAAAGTCTTAGCTGCTAGCTGAGTTACAACTTTGAGGCTGTCACAGCATGTATCTGCTGAATATCCTTTCCTGAGTAACACAATAGCCTCCCTCCTCTGTCCTAGCTGGAAGCAGGGTGCTGTCACAGTTGCCTCTGACCCTCTCACCCAGTTTCATCAGTCTGGTTATGGATCTTCTGGACATTATCCGAATTTTCTGCCCAGCAGAAAATAAAGCAATTGTTATAGTGTGACCAGAGAGCTGGTCTGCCACGGGAGGTATCACAGCTCCCAGAATCTCACAGGTTACATTGCAATTATTGTGTGATACTCCTATCAGTGGCTGCAAATGCTGGCCCTGGGGAATTTCTTTTTACATGGGATCCCTACTGAAATCTCACCATGACGGCATTCGGCCTCACAGGTGTAGCCAGTCCACGGGTGGGGCCATGTAGCCATCCTCCCTACTGAGTTTGTGAACTGTGAAAAAATAGACAAAAATTTTCATCTTGAACTTCACCATCCGTAGACTGTTTTGAATTTGCTGAATTTACATGGGGAATATTTACTCCTCAAATAAAATGACTCTTGAGTCTATAATCGTGGATAAAATTGAATTATGCCTTTAAGATCACCTTTGGAGCACCTTACTGAGCCAGAGCCACGCAAGGAGGCGTCATTGGCCGACACCACCACAACAACACCAGGGAGGTTGTGGCAGCCTGCTTCAGGGATCCTGAATCATAATTGGCACATTTTAAAATGCTGATATTCTGTCTGGCTTCAAATTTATTTTCTTCATATAAGCTAGAAAAATTGATAAAGGGTTGTTTAGGAAGTTTCATCTATGAATTGTTTAGGACAACCTTCAGGCTCTTGCAAATACAAAACTTCTTTAAGTCATCAAAAATTTAAATAAATGAATGATTTAGATTCCTAGTCCTAGCATATGAGAAGCTCTATGGACAATTTGAGAAAATTAATTATTTAAAATCTCATAACAGGTAGATAAGTTTGAGATAACTTTCCTTGCTACATTTTCAATTCTCAGCTCAAAAAAAAAAACCACTTGGAAACAGGCCTACATCAAATGACAGGATATAGAATCAGCATTCTATACAAAATGGGATATAACACCCATTAAGAAAGAAAATATTTGGAAATACAGTCAAAATCACATGGGTAAGATGGGACTTTCAAAAGCATGAAGTGTAGGTCTCTGATTGCCCTGAAATCAATAGTTAAATATTCAGTGACTTCTACAGGAGCAGATCAAGTACAATGATGTTCACATTTTTAAATCCTACTCATAAGTAACTTCTATGTATCTGAGAATATAGAAACATACCAGGGGAATGAATATTCAGTTATTCCAGAATATTCTTAGCTTTCATTTGAAAAGTATATGAATACATATGACTACAAAATGTGTGCTGCATCCAACTTATTTTCCTGGTGCTTGATAGAACCAGTCTGTAATTGAACTGGTGGACAAATTGGTAATTGAACCCATTCAAATAGCTGAGGTGCTTTTTAATAGAGTTCTCTTCTGCTTGAAAAGTGCACTTTTAATAAAATGTTTCTAGCTTTAAAATCCTTCAAAATCTTTTAGGAGTAAATACTGTTGAATTACACAGTGATTTTCTAGTGCAGACAGGCAGACAGATATGCTTATATATCCCTTCCTGATGAAACTATAATGACTTTTCAAGTGTAAAAAACCCATTTAAAGCAGCAATTATAAAAGAATTGCCAGAAAATACATAGTCAAACACTACAGATGAGTCCATGTAGATCCATGTACATTTTCAGCTGCACTGCCTGCAGCATGGAAAACTGTGTACAGGATGCTTATTGACATAGCTGCAGGTCGGCTTTAATAATAATAACACCTTCCACAGTGTAATTGTTCCAAATGTGTTAGTTAATTACATGATATGGACATGAGTCTGGATATGGCCCTTGAGAATTTAGTTTTCATTATATTGAATGGCAATCTGAGATTTAACAGAGAAAAATAGGACACTATGTAGTCTGGATATGATTTAAGGAGACTGGGAAGTACCACCAGAAGAATGAGGATGTTTTTCAGGAAAAAAAGTGAATGATGCAGGTGATATCTTCTGCCTCCAAGCAACAGAGATTATGTAAAAGTATATTGCACATTCTATCCAAGATGCCTGTGTAATAAACTTGCATTATACCAAGTTAATTAATCTCATGTGAGAATAATTTATCTTATCATATGAAATACAGAAACAAATTAGCAGGAGGACAAACCATTGTAGTTCCAGTTTATAACTGTGGAATACGGGTCACAAAACCAATCACATCCTGGGCAGAGAAAATTACAATCATAAATAATAATCCGTTCAATGCCCTTCAGTCAGGAAATACAAAAGTCTCAGAGAATGTCAATAAACTAATTGAGTTTGAACAAAAACAGGGTGAAATTTCAACAGAAAACTGGAGTCAAAATTAGACAGGATCTAATTATGTAGTTCTAATGGGAATATTAATCTAATTAACTACAGTGTAACAAATATTAAACACAATGTATCAACTATAATATCCTTCTGAAACTATATTTCTGATTGGGAAGTTAGAGAGAAAACAAGGAGAAATTTAATAAAAAGAAAAAAAGACTGGCAGAAATCAAAACAGAACAAAAGAATTATTGCAGTGGTCTAGATTGACACTGCACCTATACTACTGTCCTGTCCCTAAAGAATTCATAGGCCAATCCTTTGTTTTTCTCAGATCTAATTTTGGTGTGCAGAAGGTTAACACTGCACAGAAAATGAGGTCTTTATAAGTCAATGAAAAGGTGCACAGGCAAAGCATTAAAACAAGCTAGACATGCAGTTTGGTCAATACCCAACAAAGTAATCAGTTTTTACTTTTTTGTCTCACTCATTCTTTTGTAATAAATTATAAGGTCCATTAAAAAAATAATTTTAAGATCTCTGTACTTTCCCATAAAGGATTTTTTCTAAATATGGTGGCACACTAAAAAAGGTTTACACTCATATAAATACACTAAAAATGTATAAAAAGCATAGATTTTATTTTACTATTAAATATGACATACAGAAATTATAAAAAGACCAAAACAAACCAGATACGAACTCACTCTCTGTGGGTTTAATTGATCTTAATCGCATCAATGTAAAATTTGCAATATAATCACATGAACTTATTGTGCTATTTTCATAGAGTTCTTTAATCAATGAAAATTTGTATTTATAAAATATTGAATATGAGAAGACTGAAAGGATCTATATTCAACTAAAACCACATCAAATTATTTGATATTTAGTATCCAACTTTGATATCAATAGTTAACATAGTATTTTAGTACTCTACTCTCTTGTTACTATGCTGTGTTGATAAGGCAAGAAAATATTTACTTCATGTATTATTTTTGCAAAATTAGGCAACATTTTTAAAAATTAAATCCACTATTCATAGTAGTAGTTCTGGTTGTATCTTCCCCACATTTCAGATTGAATCACAATCATGGGTTTTTTATATGAGAGATTACTTTTTAAAGTCTTGTTCAAAAATAATATAGAGTAGTTTACCACTGTATGTTGTGTTTCATTGATAGATGAGGTTCTTCCGTTTATCATTTTGGTAAGCATTTTGAGAAAAAGGGTGTTGAATAAAGATACTATTGATATACTTAAAGGCCATGTAATGCAGCTTCATAAAGTCATATATATTTGAGGTGAATAGCTATTAGGTCATCTGGTTTAGTTCAGCCACAAATAACTCAAATGAATTTTGCATTATTTGTATCAGGCCCTCTGGGAATTTTTTCCACAGACATAAATTTCAATTATAGTAATTGTATCCTGATACCCAAACTAAATTTTCCTTCACTCAATTTCACCTCACTCTTGTCTCTCATGTTCTCAGATCTAACCAAGGTTGTTAACGTCCTTTTGTGAAACAATAAACACCTAATTACCTTTTTATTCTTTATTACTGAAAGACAAAGGTAAGACTGGAACCCTTCTTAGTAAGGAAAAATGAATAAAGAAAGGCATATAACCAATGCACCAAAGACCTCTGCAATTGTTTCGAAAAGAGGTGATAAACCTCACTAAACACTAAGCAAATAGAATGCAATTAGGCACTGTGAAAAGGAAAGGGTTATAGTTAAGTTTTGTTGAGTCAGTGACAGAAATCTGAAGGGTAAATATACTTCTACTTAATTGTTCTTCATTTGCATATCACTGATTACTAGACCTTGATCTGTATTTCCAGAAGCCAGCCGTGAAGACATTAGAATATGAGGAATGAGAAGCTATCCATATTTTTTCTGTTCTCCAGTCATTGTTTAACAAGAATACTTGCAGATAAAGCATTTTTCTGTGCATCTTAGGCAAACCATCATGATTTTCTAACTTAACTGTTGCTTAATTTGTTACTTAATTCAGTTAAGTAATACGTTTGAGATCAATGGTCATATTTTCAAAAAAGCTCAGGGCTCATAGGCATCAACATGAATTGTCTAGATTTTTCAAAATACTCAGTGAGAAAAAGTTTAAAATGATCTTCAGTGAAACATGAAGCTTTTAATAACCATGTCTTAACCACAATTTTTTAAATCATGCTGTTTTTTACACTAACAATTTAGAGTATTTTCTGTTTCCTATTTTGTCTTTATATATCTGTGCAACAATAAATTAGTCTTGAACCCTGAGTTTTATTTCCTTTTTCAAGTATGATATAACTGTACTAAACAAAATCTAGCTCTTAATTGAGTCTTTAGTCTTTCTTCTTAACTTTATGCACTATTACTTTAATTTTGTTTATAGTGTTATGACTTATGTTCAATCCAAGGCTCAAACAACTCTGTCTAGTTGACTGTAAGCCCTTTTTAACTTCAATTCAACTAATACTAGCTACTATTGCAGTTTCCTAAATTTGCTTCTTTCCGTAATGCTCAGCATGTATTAAATTAGTATTTATAACAATCACCCAAAGGAAGCATCAAGAGCTGCCAGAGACAAAAGTCCATCTCAGGATGCACCTGATCCTAATTATATTATTTTATATCAAATAAAGGAATTTGATAAGACTGAATCCATGTCCTGGCACTGTTCATTTGTCTCACATGATTATTTGCACAATGCTTCTTTTTAAAAATCAGTTGTAGCTAATTATAATTTAGGAAACCAAGGCAATGGCTTTTAGATTTAGAGAAATAAAGCACTTGGCTGATAAATTTCAGTGTCTGCTCACTGTGAACTTTGTGCTGATCTGTCAGTTTTTTATTCTATGGGCTTTTCTTTAGGCCAAGTGATTTTAGGTAATAAAGCAACAAAAGATTAAACAACCCTGATCAAGTCTGGGTATTGAAGGGGCTTGGATTCAGATAGTTCAGCTTCAGTGAAGCCAAAGATTTACTGTGATGTAACACTGAAACAAAGCACGACAACTTCATGACTCAAATGTCACTAAGTAGTTACAAGAAATGTCGTTGAAATCAAAAGGCTCAAGGGTCTCACAGATATAAAATTTGGGATTTGTTTTCTACCAAATCCCCTCTGCAGCACAGAGGTCAAAACAGGGGTTTTCTGGGGAACATGCCCAGCAAAATATGCAAACTGTGTTTACAGATGCAGATTCTTCAGAACTGTGTTTGGCCAAAAGAGATTCTCCAAGTCACTTGGGGAGTAGGAAGGGGAGAGGGGAGGGGACAGAAATTCAGTGTAATTTGTCATAATTCACCTGCTTAATTATTTTCACTTTCAAAATGAGAAAAATAATTATCCTAGCATCTTGTATAACATTGTCACTTTATCAAAGTGTAGTGCAGCTCAGGTGACTTAGATTCCCAGTTTACAATCTGACCATTGAAAAATCCTTTCACTGGAGTCTAAGCCTTGATCTATACCTGCATTATAAATTATGTCCACTTTGCTTATCTACAAATAGATGTTATATTATTTGAGCTGAGACACCAAAGGTGGTCAGAAAATGAAGAAAGCCACATCACTCCCTTGGATACTTTTTGTAAAAGAACCTAGGATGTTGTATGGCTTTCTAAACACAGATGAACACTAAACATATATGTTCTTGCAGACAGTATCTTCAAGGGACTGAAAGTATTTTATTCTTTGGTACTATATGGCACTATAATACTACCCTGTAAACTAGTTAAATCCTGTAAACTATTTAAATAACATTATCTTAATTTTTTTTAGCTGAGGAAGCTGAGAAAGTGATAAGAAGATTATAAGCTCTTGTTTTCCTGTAAAAAAATCACAGACTTCAGATTGCAGAGAATGTTTATATTGTGGCCACGTTCCTTTTTTTAGATGGAGGATAGGGTCAAAATCACCACAAAAGTTACATTTTTCCCATCATTCACAGATTCTCCCTAATTTTCTGAATATGAATCCAAAGGTCTTAAAATCAGAATCAAAGTGCACATGAGAAACAGAAGATATCTGACAAATTAAATCTACTGTGTATTTATTTGACCTTGGCAGTAACTCTGGCCATTAGAGTGACTTAAATTTCAAGGCAAAAGTAAAATGCCTTGACTGATTATAGCTATGGATGTATAAAGGGTTAACTTAGAAAAGTAGGAAATTGTGTCAATCCTTCATTGTGATGTTAAGTAATACAGCAGAAAAGAATCAATAAATATCAGTATATTATAATGCTGTGAAATCATTAATTTTTCCTCTAGCAGGGACAATTTCATTTTGGCAAGGCAGTCAAGAATCTGCAGAGGAATATATGGAAAGGATAACTACTCAAGGCAGTGACACTTTATTATTTTCCTCCCTCACCTAACTTAGTGTATCTGCATGCAAGATTTGTCTTCATCTTTTGCAATTGCTCAAATCCCAGGATATTGTGTGCAGTGACTTTGAACAGATACCCTCTAGTGGTTACATTTTCAATACAAAATGGATATCATTTGCTCCTCAGAATGAGTATTTACTTAAGAAATAAAGAGATGAAAAGAGCACTCTATTTTTTAGTTTGCCCCTGTATCAGCAAAGGGAAATAACCTTGGGTTTCTCTGCTCTCTGACAAGTTAGTTTCATTCCTTCTTTTATTGATTCAAGTATAACACTACGAGGCTTCATGGTCTCTTGGCCATGTTTTGGACAGATATGAAAAAATTTCATCTCCTGAAATAGACGTACAATTACCTTTTGGCCTATTTTCAATTAAAAATACTTTTGTCCTAATTTCCTGCAATGCCAATGCAGAATAGATTGAATATAAATTGTTGCAGAAATATTTTCTACAGTTGGAGCAAAGGACAGTCAACTAGGATTTTGCTCCCAGGTCTGTAACTGAGTTTCACTTTTGACTAGACAGTTGCACATTGCATGCCCCAGTATGAAATAGGTATAATAATGATTGCTTCCCTTAAACATTTAGCCAAACATTACATATGTATTTGTTAAATCTTTTTAAGTTTGAGCAGGAAGAAGTACAGATAGATCCACACCACTCCCTACAGTGCCTGTTCAGAAATGAGTCTTAATGAAGAAATATAACTGGGGACATTTTCAAGATATATATGTTCCTGAAATTCTCAGATGAACTTATTTATCTCTACTACATACATAGGCAACCTGTTCCTTTCTTACCAGGGCTGACAGAAATTATTTTATCATTCAACAATGCCTAAGACATCAAAAGAGAGAAATTTTCTATCTTTAATTAAAATATTAAAAAAATTATAATGTTTAAACAAATATCCACTGGGCATTGGAATGACCAATGCACCTCAAATCCTCAATGCCCTGCAGGTACTGAAAGGTAGCTTGATTTAAATAATTTTTCATTTACTTCAGTGAAAATACTATACACATATTCGCTTAAAGAAGTCTACATGTACCTTGGATGTCTTGTCTGCATGTGAAAATAATGTCCAAAGTCCAAATTTACAATTATGGGTGCTCCAGAGATATTGTCAGTCAGAGTTCAGTTATTTGTCTGTTTATAAATTTTGAGGAGAAGAAATAAATATATGGGGGAATAGAAGGTAGGAAGGAAATTTTGTGATTGGAACGGAACCAAAAAAGTCCTCTTTGAGAGACCTCTTTGGACAGGGAAAACCAAAAAAAAAAATATGATGACTCAGCCTCTTTTCTGGGAAAGTAGCCTAGGTACAGGCTAAGCAGTGACAAAAAACAACCAAACAAATACAAACAAACCCCTCATGGAGCTATACTTCTTTTAAAAATGCAATAACTGTTTTCAGAAGAATCATTTCTGAATTTTAATACTGGCCATCCTTTTGGTAGGTTCATTTTTTTTTTTGACCTGGAACTTCATGCATTCTGCATGAATTTTATTTGCCTGTTGATTGTCAAATAAGTATATTTATGTACCAAACTGAGGAATCAAAGGGAATTAGTATTAATACAGTGTTAAGTGATTCTTTGCTACATGCTATTATGAGCAAAAAACTTAGTCATTAAACAGATAAGCTCAATTCCACTTTGAAATCTCTTCTATTCTTCTGTTCTTCTCCACCAGAATAGTTCATAGATGCAAGATTTCAGGAAAAAAAGGAGAAGGCTAACCATGGTGACCCCCTGTGAGTGTATACGCAAAGTATACAGCAAATATATGAGGACAGATAATTTTGCACTAGCAAACACAAAGGACTAGGTATGAGTTGACATAAGGAGCTTGGTATCTGTGCATTATTAAACTAAATTCCCTGCATTTGTCCCTGATGTTAATACAGTCTTAACATGTACCAATGAGCAAATGGCCATAGTTAAGACTGGCCCATTAGGTTAGGCTGTCTGTATTTTTTGTTCATCCATAGGGGATAGAAAACTTTGGGGAATACATCAGATATCTTTTCAGTTGAGAAGGAGATGAACTCCAAGAGACATCTGAGTGGGGGAGAAGTTTTAGCCACCGTAGGTAAATCTGTTTGATGTTGTAATGGGTTAACCTTGGTTGGATGACAGGTACCCACCAAGCCACTATACAAGTCCCCTTCTGCGAGAGACTGAAAGGATTGCTGGCTCAAAACATTTCAGGTGTGTGCATGAGGGAAGGGGCAGGTAGGGCCTTGCCCTGGTGAGGCCATGCCCTGCCCCACACACCCCACTTGGGCCTGGATCCCAGCCCCACAGTGGCCACCAGTCACTGGCACACAAGAGGCAATGCTCCACGCCCCACCTCTGCAGCCTCAATTTAGCCCCTGAGTGGCCAGACGACCAGAAGTCCCACCTGGGGGCAGGGCCCAGGAAAGCCAAAAGGTACTTAAACAAGGACAGAAGGTAAACACAGTTCTTAATCCTACTTCTCCTTGGAGTTTCTATCATCTGAACACTGCTGGAACCTAGGAGTGGTAGCTATATTTGTTGTTTTCTATATCTCTTCTCTCTCTTCTTCTTATTCCCTGTTCTCAGAGTTTTGAGTAACTTAAAATTGGATTGGCCTGGAATTTGCTAAGTTAATTCTTTGAGAAGTGTTTTATGTTGATTGAATGCTTCTCTAAACTTTTGTTAAAATTCTCTGATTTTCTGAAGTTGCCAGTAAAGTTTTTTGTTGTTTTGACCTCTTGAGAATATCTTGTTGGTATTTTTCCCTAACTCAGAGTACATAAAAAACCCCCATAAGTTCTTTTAAGAGGCTTGTTGAGCTAGTTTTTGGGGCCTTACACCTCCGCAGCTGGACAGGGGACAGATAATAAGATGGAAAACAAGTCTTAGTTTGAGACCAGACACTTTATTAAAGCAAAAGCAATTATATTGCCCTAAATGGTAGAAAGTACTCTTCCCTGTTTTATAGTTGTCTGAAGGGTATTCTGCAAATTTCTGTGTTCTGTATATCTTCAGATTTTTACAGTCTGCCATTTTATTTTTCATGTCCATCAGGTTCCTAAAGAACATCAGTCAGCACGAAAATTATTTCCACCATAGCAGACCTGCATTACAAAAGCTAGTTCACATTAATTGTGCAATAAAAGAAGATTGTTCTTTATGTTTTTATGAAATGTAGAAATTGACCTTTACTTTATGAGGTGGTATAGAAAGTAAATAGAGAAGGATCACAGAAAGCCATCATATGTCAGCTCCATGAGCATTAAGGCAGCTGCCATGAGCCAATACCAGTCCAGAAGCCATGTGAAATGAGTATGTTGCTAAGCCTACACTAAAAAGGGTAAGAGGCTATAGAAAGGACATGCAACTTATATTCTTTCCACACATGAGTCAAGCAATTTCTACGATGTCTTAAAGGCCTCCAAACAGACAGGATTAACACATAGAAGCTGTCACTTTGACAAACTTCTTCTTAGACCCATTCTATCCATGGGTTTTGCTCCCCCTCCCAGTCCAACCCTGACATTTTTGTCTGGGAAAATGTTGGTTCTGCCTCCATTAGGTTTAGGGTTAGGGCTTGGGTTGAGAGCGAGAAAGCCAATAGCTCCAACTGGAGGGAGGGCAGGGCACAAAAGGGGCTTCCAAAGGACATTTCCTTTTGCAGCCAATCCAATCTTTTGGCATTCACTCTCCAGCTCTGATCCAGCTGGAGCGCTAGACTTTCTCTTGTTTTCAGCAGTAGCCCTACTTTTAACCTGAAGTCTAACTCTAGAGCTAAAGGTAGAGCAAGTTTTTGTTGGCTGTCCCAGGCTCTTCCCACTTTGACCTTTGTGTGAAGGGAGAAGACGAATTGGCAGGACAGGTCTCACTGTGACTTGGTGACAGATTTCTCTCCCCACACTCCACAAGGGAAGCCAAGGTCCAGCATTTGGGATCTTACTGCAGATGCTTAACACTTGGATGCTTGATTGAGTAGTTTGGAGGTAGATAAACCTGTTACTGAATCGCAGGTATACAGGGCCCTTGTGAATTCACTCCCTGATTAGACAACATGATTCATTCCACATAAGCCACCTGAATTACCTTCATGCAACCACTGCCGCCATTCCTCACACTGAAAACCATGGTTAAGATTCAGAAGTGTGGCTTTAGAAATGAAATATTCCCAATTTCATTACGTACTCACAAGTACCCCCTTACTAACAAGTTATTTAATACATTAAGTCTTTAACTCTGTCAGGTATCCTTTTGAGCTACATTTCTTACTTTCTGTTTATTTCTGTGGGGTTTTTTTAAACATAAAAGCACTTTTTTAAAAATCATAATTATTCCAAATTTATGATAAAATTATTCCTCAAAAAAGTTTGTTTTTATGCCAGTCTTGTAAATATGATTTATTTAACAATTGTGAAATAAAACCTGACTGGGTAGATCAGTGTTGCTATTGCATGAGAAACATAATCATTCTACTTCAGAGATGTGCTTGGAAAAAAAAAAAAATTAATTAATTGCATACCTTGCAGGTCAGCATTAATAAAAATCAACATATGCATTATTAAGCCCATAGAGAAAATAATTAGTGATATTTTCAGGTGTTGTTAAAATCAAATAAGCTAAAATGTATAAATATTGTATTTTATCAGAACAACCATTCTTGTCCCTCATGACAGAAGAAAGACCTTCAGAACTTAATGTGGCTACCTTGCAATTTGAATTATGAGGTGATAAAGAGAAGGTACTTCATAAATTTCAGATATTATAGTTGCTCACCATGTGTTCTTCAATGCTTCATGCAAATAATATTTTTTTTTTCCAGGGCTATTAAGAAGTTTCTCTCATTACCAGAAAGAGTTATGAGTTTTGGGAAAGTTTTCAGTTTTTTCCACTGATCTTTTTTCCCACTTGTCATCATGAAAATGTTGATAGAAGACATTAACATGGCAGTAGTATGGGAAATGGCAGAAGCATTGTCAGTACCTGTATGTAAAGAAATTCAGAGTTGCTGATTATTACTTTTATTAAAATTAATCTCCTCCTTTTCCTACTGCCTTGAAAATTTCAGGTCTACTTGCCCAATTTTTTGTCATTTCTTTTAAACTGCAATGGAAATAAGCTGTTAGCCATATATGGATGATTTCACTTATTGTTGATTCAGAGTAAGAGTCTCATACACTTGATCTGTGAGTAGTCTTAGATGTCAAAATATGAGGTCTTTAGGTAAAGAAAAGATTTACAAAGAAACATAATCCTGAAACAGATCGGCCCTGATTCTTGTTTACATAAAAACCCCCTTTACAGATTCTGACAGCACAAAGGAACCCTAACGTGTATTTAAATAAAATTTATGCCCACTCTAATATTTTTTTATGCTGCCGGAACTGTGTAAAAGAAAATCAGGTCCATTATATCTGAGGTGATTTTTTCTTTCAACTGTTGCATTATATATATGAAAAGGCATTTCTTTGTAACTTCTACAATGCCAAAACCACAAATTTAGAGGTGAAAAGGAAACTAATTGGTAGAGTTAAACAGGGGAGAAAAGTTAGGATTATTCTGATTTAAAATTAATTTGAAAATAGGTTAATTGTATGAAAAGCAATCAGCTGAAAATTCCTTTCTTGATTTTTCTTTCGTTCTGAGAAACTGTGATGGGGTATGCTAAATATCAGAAATGTTGGGTTTGGGCCAGGTTTCAAAATAGATCGATTGAAAAGTGTCTTGCAGCAAATCAAGCCAGTGACCCTTCCTAACCATAAACAGTCATAGCTGTTTCACAATGATAAAATAAAAAACAGAAAGAGTCACGTTAAACACCATGTGTGGGATGGTTCTTCACTTCCCTTAAAGAAAATATGTTATGGAAGCAAATTTTTAAGAGCTCCTTTCGATTGACCATGAAAAAGCATGCTTGAAACTATGTTGAAGGGACACATCCAGTGAATTGTTTTAAAACTGTAGTATCTCTGGCCTTAAGAGTTAATTGCAGACAAAAAATGGCATTTCTGTTTGATTACAGCCCAGTTCCTGGGCAAATTGAATGCAGTCCAAGGTCAAGCATTTGTATTGTCTCCTTGAATGTCCTTTCTCTAGACCTCTTACCTGCAGTTCTGGCCTTCGCCTTGCTCCATTTTAAGTTTGTTTTTCCTTACATTTATGCCAAGATTCCAATGAATTCCAGCCTTTCCCTGTGCAGTAAAACCCTCTTATTTTTTGTTCCCAGTGGAACGTGAAGGCATAGAAAACAGAAGACAGCTTACATCTTTAAGGAGATACTTTTTTTTCCTGCATTAATTTGTCACTAAATGCATTATGTTCCAAGTCCATATTGTCCTGAAATTTCCCTGTTATTGTTTGAATTCTATAGGAACTGGAAATTTTCTGTACTCCTTGGCAGAGTTCTCATACTTTGAGATTGCTTCCGTGAACTCTACAAGCATTGGCAGTAAAAGAGTGGATCCTGTTGGTAACCGTGATTTGTACCCCTGTTGGAAAGAACACAAAACCCTGACTCTGCCCTTTCTCTGTTTTTATCCTCTCTTCCTGTCTTAACTTTTGCTTTCCCCTGATCACTCATTACTCCTAAGAACCTGTAAATAGCTAACTGACAGTCTGCTCTAGCAAAAATTGTTTTGGTACAAGGAGTTGCTCATGAACTTCAGCCAAGTTTGAACAAAAAATCAAAGTTTTCTCCAGTTGCTTAAGTGGACAACGGTTTCTTGGATTCAGGTATAATGAAAGAGAGTATCTGGGCTTTTTAACCTATTGGTGGTTCGTGTTCATCTATTTCATCAAACAAGATACAGTAAAACTTAGATTCTTAAACATATTTTCCTTCTTGGATTTTCTTCTGGTGTTATTATTAGAGGTCTCACAACATTGAGTGAAAAATAGGTGCTGCCTATTATCATGAAAAGAATATGGAAACTTTGCCTCTTAATACCAATTATCTTTATCTTCAAAGACACACAGAGAAAAAATGCTGAAATATCTTCGAGGAAAGCCAAATGGCAGTGTGAGGTGGAACAAAATCATTAATAGTTAGACAAAGAGCAAAATATTTAGATATAGTTATAAAAATGAAGTAATTTTATATGTACATGTAAATCAAATACCTAAAATATCTTCTTCTTCTATGAGATTTTACTATCCTCTGCTTAATAAAAGTCTACTTTTTTTCCTGTCTCCCTCTGATATATACAACATATATCTTTACTCTGCCTGACTTCTATATATATCCCTAGATTTTTGGACTTCATTCTGTTTTAATTACCAGTTTGATAATAACTTAAAAGACATATAACATGTAATTCAAAAATGAGTGAATAGTTCTCAGATGCTGATTAAAAGTTCACAAGCCATATGCACCATTTCAATTCCCCCATTATCTGACAGAACTGATAAAGAACTAGGATTGAGTGGCTGGAACCTGGCTTCCCATGCTGCTTTGATGTGGCTTGCAAAGTCTCTAAAACTTAGTGAAATGTTTTAGATAATCTCATACTGCTCTTATTACACCTTTTTCTAGAAGTAAAGTGCCCTGATAAACTTCCTTATACTTTAGATTTACTTCTTTGGAAATCATTCAGCAAAACATGTTTAGCTTATTAAATATTACATGAGTAGGATTTCTGTACATATGAATTACGGCTGATGGGTGGACGTGGTATTTTTACAGTTGACCAGATGAAAAATTTTCCCTAGGATATTTAACCCTTTTTTTGTGTGCATTTCAGAATGTTTGTCTGAATGATCTTGTATAATTCTCATTTTTGCATGGGCAAAACTGAGTCACATATTACTATAATTCATTGGTCTCTCAATCCCTTGAGATCTTCAGAGATCTGCTCATTGGTACACTGTAGGGCTAAGCACATCTCAGGGCAGAAGTGAAACACAGCCACAGAGACAACTAGTAAATTCATTCAGATTAGGAAGCATGAAGGAATGGTGGGATGGTAGATTACCATGGTGGGTGGTTTTCACTGATAGTGTCAGCATGACTTCTAAAGTTTCACCTTTCTTAGAGCAGGAGGTGAACTCAGCTGAAGTCACACCATAGTTTTGTCAGGTTACCTTGCTGCAGCATGTTTGTTCTGATACTGAATCATCATTACTTTAAAGAAACAATTAATCTTCGTTGAAAATACTCATAGGGAAAAGTATAGAAAAATTTCTTTCTTGCCATTGGAGGACAATAAAGAGAGTATGAAATGTCTTTATGAAACTACACAAGGCTTGACTTGTAAAGGTAAGATAATAAGAATGTTATCCAAATGAAACAGAACTGGATAGAGAGACCACATAGCCGTTTAGGCCCTAAGTCCCTCACTTTTTTTGCAAATACATCTGGCTAGCTCTCTGCATGCCAATCTTGCATAAATAGGTAGCAGTTCCAGAAGGGAGGGCCTAGGAATTCAGGCAGGCAGGAGGTGGATGAGGAGAGGTCTTCTGCATGCAGGATCAAGGCTGCTAATCTGGCTTGCTGTCCAAACTGCTGAAACACATGGATTCAGAGGCCTTTCAGCATGGTTTTGGAGACCTGAATGTTCATTAGCTGCTACTACGAATGCTCCATTTTGCTGAGGCAAAGATCTTTTGTGATGTTGAGCAGAACCAGAAATCAGATACTTTATGACAATGTTTATATATTTCCTACAAGGCTCGTTTCCACTTTTAAAATGTACATCTCATATGCCTTGATATATGACATCACCGACTTCCATAAACATCTTTCTTTTACTATAGTCCAGGTGTAGTCATTCACCTGAGTCAATATATCTAACAAAATTAATTGAAATAAATCTATAAATCTTGAACAGCTGCAGCTTTTGGAGAAAAAAAATGCTTTATGAACACAGATCTATTGTCACCCCCCGCACAGTCACATTTTCACCTGCACACATAAACACACAGACACTCATCATATATGACCCTGTAGCCATTCTCAATAGCATTCATTCCACTCTAAACCACCTGTCAAAACAGCCATTTAATTAGGTTAAGCTGTCTGGCTTTGTGAAAAGGTTTTACTGTACTCTGTTGTCTTTGCCATAAAATTAATAGTTTGACCAACTTCTGAGGGGACAGGTTTTTGCACTTGTGAAAGTCAAATTAAAGCTACCTTTGCCAAACAGAATAATAATAATAATAATTTTAAAAAATCTTGATGTCTGAAACTTTGAAAGCAACACTTCATTTATAATCTTTTTCTAGTGTCAAAGTACAAATTATGTAACGAAATAGAATTGCAGCTGCAAAGAAACCAAGAGTGTAACATGAAGAATATGCTACCTTTGCAGTTCTTGGTCTTGTGATCTGGTTTACACCCAGAAGGGCAAAGAAAACTAAGTCTCTGTGTATAAACCGAAAGCAACTTAGAAGGTTCAAAATATACCCAAAAACGAGATTAAAACCAAACGAGGTTAGATGTTTGTGCCAAAAAATTGATATATTTTATTTAATAGTAAAAGAAGCAAAGAGAAAGAAAGGGAAAAGAAAGAAAGAGAGAAAGAAGTGTGTGTGGGGGGGTGGGGGGACAGGGAGAGAGTGACAGGTTAGATGAAAGCATATCAGCCATTCAAGGGTCCCGACAATGTCTCGTTGCTCCCCTCCATCTGGTCTTCTGGTAGTGAGGGTACACCGAAGAGTATAGAATCCCGTGAATTAATATGTATTTGGGCAGGTGGGAAGGCCCACGTGCCTCCCTTGCAGGGGCCAGTTTGACACTGTCCCTTGCAACACTGAGGGTCTGTTGCATCATCTGTGGTGGAGGGTCTGGGGACCCCTTCGGGGGGGCCTTTGATGGGCCATGTCACCCCCTCTGTCCTGCATGTGGATGCAGCTTCTCCCGGGTGAAGGACCCTCAGCTGGGCTCCTCTGCACAGTGGAGGGTGGGCGGTCACTGCGCCTCTCACCAGAGGCTTTCCAACACACACCCAAAGCCTCTCTCCCCTCACCCTTTAGTGTGAGGCTCTGTTGGAGCCTGGCAGCTGATACCCCTGGGGCAGAGATCTCCACTCCTGAGGTGTTTATTGTGCTTGTGAACAATTGCTTGTGCTTTGTGAACGACCCCAGCCCTGACTTGTTACTTTATCTTATCTTCATCAGCAAGCGGTCCAGGGCCTCTCAGAGCCCCATTCAGGATGTGTTCTTCTCTGCAGCTGTCGTAGTACAGTTTTGAAAGTCCTTCATGGAAATGTTTAAGTCATAAACTATAATATTTCAGTCTCTGACGCTTGAGGCAGTTGCAAGACAATGAAGCTATTGCAGGATGTGTACTTTACTCTGCACAACCTATTTGGTGTCCAGTTCACTGAGGAAGAGAGAGTCTCTTCACTTTATTGTCATCTCTCTTACACCTAAGTCTCGTTCCTGAGACTATCAAGGTAACTTTGTGCTGGTCTTGTGAATCACAAGCTACTTGCATACGAACTTACCTGAGAGATGAAGACAGTCTTGTGATACTGACCTGTCAGAATAATCTTTTTTGTCAAGGGACAACACTCAAACAAAGTGAATGTCTAAGCAAAAAGGAGCATTGTTAGGCGTTGTTAGACATCTCAGTAATTTCTAAGGAACACAGGCTCCTGCCTGCAGTGACTGATTTCAGTGGGAGTAAAAAATTCCCATCATTGATTCCACTTTGATTTGCCTGGGGTTTTTTCAGGCTTGTGAGGCTCAAAAATATAATTCAAGAGAAGCTTTCATTTATTATGGTAATTAATACTGGTGTCACTTACTAATACAAGAGACAGTACTATGCTGAAGGTCTATTTAGTATGCAGGACAGGTCCTTTAAATTTAAAAAAAAATAATATGATCCCTGAGGCTCTTACAATCTAATGAAGACACAGTTATGAAGGAGATGATCAATTAAAGTTTACCTGACAAGGCATACGCAGGTTTTAAAATTTTATTTTAGTTTTGAACTAACTGGTTACTTACATGCATTGAATACTAAGATTTTGGCCAATTTATTTATTTGTATTGTAATTGCAGGGTATGAAATTTATTTTATCTGAATGACAGCTCTTTAAGTACATTAAAAATCAAATAAAGGAAATGAGAAATAAAAAAAATTGAACAATTATAATTAATAATTAACACTTTATCTTCTGCTAGTTATCCATGGTTGGGGTTTTTTTTCCTTTTCCTTGGGAAAAAATCTTATTTTAACTGTTGCTTTGGTTTGCCTGCTCATAGAAGAGTGGGCCACTTGGGATAAGATGAAATAACTAGGTTTTATCAGTAGCATTTCAAAAATACACTGCTCTCAAATACTCAAGTCTGCACACAGACTATCCTAAGGTGCATCTATCCTACAGTTGCAACAATATATAACTCAAGTGAGACTTCAAATATGCCTAAAAAGCTTAATATATGAAAGTCTGAAGTGTAACTTCTATTTCAGTGTAAGTATTGTCCATCTTCTGTACAGCTCTGAAACTACTTCTGTTCATACTTCTCCTTATTCTCTAGATGCACTTTCACAGACTCACAGTATAAGCTGAATTGGAAGGGGCCCACAAGGATCATTGAGTCTAACTCCCAGCCCTGCACAGCACCATCCCCAAAAGGTCACAATGCATGCTTGAGAGAATTGTCCAAACGCTTCTTGAAAACTCTCAGGTTGGTGTTGTGACCATTTCCCTCACTGAGACTGTATTTAGCCAGCTTCAATCAGCAGTCTGTAAACCTTCCAAAGTCAACAGAAACTGGTTTTGTACAAGCCAGCAAGATACCTATTTATTCTTTTTTCAAAAAACCTGAAAGGCAACATTTTTTATTTCTGCTAGCTTTTCATCCAAGCTTCCTTCTCTTTATTTTTTTCTCTGCTCTTGCTGTTTTCTGTAAATCTGTATGAGATCAGTGAAGTAGGTCTTTATTTTCCAGGCTCATATTACACTTCCATGTGTGGCTTTCCTAAAGTCTTTCTGTCTCTCCGATGTTGCTCTAGTTGAGCAGAAGCTGCGGTTTACCAAGAATGTTCCCTGGAATGTGCAACCGGCGGCAGCTACAGTTTCCATAAACCCAGCAGTTCTTTTTCCAATTACCAGAAAATGTCATGCAAATGATTATATATTTTTATGCATAATTCTACTTAGCTGATACGAGTTTTCTGGATTCAAGCTGAACTTTTCTGCACCAAGTAGATCTC
The DNA here is from genome assembly GCA_013398115.1 of Falcunculus frontatus. Classification (NCBI taxonomy): domain Eukaryota; kingdom Metazoa; phylum Chordata; class Aves; order Passeriformes; genus Falcunculus; species Falcunculus frontatus. The sequence goes on along the minus strand of VZRV01005745.1, from coordinate 144,826 downwards.
ATTGCTTTTAGGCCTTAACTTGCTTGCTTTATTTGTTGTACAATGGCTGAACCATTTCTGCTTTGCAAAGTATTTTTTGTAGACAGCTATAATGAGATTTTTCTGTTTGTTTCTACGATTTTAACTTAATTCCGTTTGATACAGTACCTAATAAGTACTTTCAGAAAAAAAAAATTACACTCCCCCTCCTGCTCCTAAGCATATACTACTGCAGTTTTCCTTTGTGCCAGGTCTTTTGGTCATACAGCTACAGGGCAAGATGGTTTGACAGAAAGAGAAGTACCAAAAATGTTCTGGTACTTCTATGGAGGAACATGCTCTCAACAGCTTTGTTTCCTGTAAGTCTTTCTAAATTTCACAAAAACCTGCATGCCTTTTGTGTCAAAGAGTTTTCCTGTAGATTTCCTGCAGATTTTCCTGCAGCAACATTTCCTGACAGCACAATGAAGCTGTCAGCTGTGGTTCTGCTGGTCCTGACCCATCAGCATGAGGCATACTGAAAACACTGGCCACAATGGAGATGTCCTTCAGCTGGTCACCCTTTCTGCCTTGTTCTTTAGTATCATTGCATGCAGCACCCAAGATTTCAGTCCAAGACCCTCAAATTGCTAAATATACTTGCAAATAGCCTGGGTTCACAGAGAGTTTTTGGAGTCCCATTCTTCAGTCATATATATCTCTTTTTTTACTGTCAAAGTCAGAAAAAAGCAGCTAAACTTCTATTTACATGCTACTCTTTTGGCGCACCCTGGTTTCAAACGAAGCAGTGTATTTCTAACATTGTCTTACGTAAGAGGTTTAGTAAGTCCATTTTTCGTTTAGATAAATGTTGGCTTTTGGTTAGATTACCCTCAGAAACTGAGAACTGTTCTGGAAAAATAAACAAGACATGGATTTGTTAGGACGCTTTTCTAATATACTCTGTTCTCAGCAGCTCAACTCATCACACAGAGAATGTCCGAGAAGTCGTATCCTGGGGCATTTACTGTTCTGGGTTCTGATGGGGTCAATGCAATACTTACCTAACGGTGCATGAATCTCAGTTAGCAGTTAGATTTAATATAGCTGAATTTATGAGAGCAAGCAATTCAGCCTGTGCCTGAGCTACAGACTGAAGCTCATTTTCCTTGCGTTCCCTCTTTGCTTGCCCAAACAATCAGCCCAGTGGTGCATAACTTCTTTCATTTTCTAAAACTTCTGTGCTGGGTGGTATGATAACTCAATATCTTATTCTCATGATTTTCTTATATCCTGGCAGCTGTGACACTACTGCTGCTAAAGTTTTCATTTTGTACTGGATCGTGGTGTGATTGTTAATGCTTGTTCTTCGTCAAAAGCATAATGGATGGGAACAGTAATTGCATAGAGTTAAAAGGGGTTAATTTGACATGCAATCTTCTCTGCAGGTTGTCTGCTTGGCTGTAAAATCCAGTGACACTGCAAAAAAACATCACCTCAGTAAAAATACGACATCTCTATATAACATACGAAGCACACTGGCGTAATTTTGACAGTGCATTATGCTAAGCCATTATTAGTGCCATGCACAAATTTATATAAATATTTATGTAAGTTCTGAATTCATTATGTTAAACATTCTATTACCACAGGGAAAAAAAAGAAAAAAAACGTTTGCTGTCAGAGTGCATATGTATTTTATAATCCAGTAAACGCAATTAAAAAAAAAAAGTAACCTTCATGTGTCTAAGTGTGCATATGAAAAAAATGGGGTAAGATGGAGAGGGAGAGAATTCTTATGAATTTGTTTGATTATCTGCAGATTCCTTTCTCTCTCACATTTCATTCACATCATTTTCACTTTATAGCTTTGCAGGAAAACAGCGATCAGTGTCTGAAAATCATAAGGCCCTGAGAGAGCACTAGGCACAATTCTATATGCATTTATATATATCCATGTAGCTGCTGCTGCTACTCCGTTCAGCCTCAAAAGGCTCCGTGTACTGATGATTCTCAAGTGTTGTAACTGATGACAGAGACAGATGTCAACCATTGTTATCTCCACTCACAAAGCAAAGCTGCAAAAGCAGCCAATGCTGATGGACCTTCTGTGACGACCCGATGGGTGAACAACTCTGCAGTGAGAGTGCAAAAACTCAGATTCTGACTGAAGTTATTTGCTAAAATAAAGTTCCATCTTCAGTGCCCCATGGCAAAAAAGAAATATCTAATAATGCTTAAGGGTTGGGGTGGCTTTAAGGGATAAAAATACTTCCCCTTTAGTTGTATAAGAACTATGTCTATTTTAGTAAGGTTAGAAACAATGCTACACATGGTTCTTTGGAAAAGGAGGGATGGGATGGATTTCTGTATGCATACGGGTAAGCAACTGAGTTGTTTGTTTATTCACAAATTCATTGTCCCACCTGACAGCCAACCTGATGGAAAAGGTATAGATAATATCTGCACATACAGTGTTACTCAAGGCAATGGATGTATACAGAAGACAGGACTATACCCTCTATTTATGTTTAAAAGGCTATTAAATATAGTTACAAAAACTCTAGTTTTGCTCAATAATTTTACACTAGTGCAATTTAACTACTCACTGTACTCTTCTACTGTTTGATAATCTTCAGAGGGACAAAGTAAGTTGATGATCCTGTGTTTATCTCATTTTCAACCATGTGTTCTCATGAAAGTGCACATCTGTTTTGATAGCACATCTACAGAAAGGATTTGAACCAAAATATTCACATTGACAAAGTTTTGTTGATGCAAATTTCATTGATATAAACGAAGCCTTAGTTACTTAGGACATTTAGTTACATCTAAGGGAAAAAAATCAGTCAATGGGCTTTTCACAGTGCACTTTAAAATATTTTGAAATAAAAAATGCTGAACACATTAACATTACCTATGCTGTATATTTTTTTTTTCTTGAATAAATCATGAAATAAACAATAATTCTTTGCAGAAAGCCCTGCTTGCTTCACTGTGTGCTAGATTTTATGTTAGCAGGATTCAGTATATGCATCAGCAGGGAGATGCAACTCATGATAGCAGCCAGTGTGATTTTACGCACTTCCTAGGAAGCCGTACTTTCTCAATATTTCACAAATTATGATTAAAGCTCATGGCCTCATTGGGTTTATAATAAGGTGCCACCTATATATCATAAAGATGAACAGAATTGTTCTAGAGAAGAGTCTGCTTTCTCAGGCCCTGCTGTAAATAAGACATGCCAAGATAGCTTTGGAGAAATCTTTCAACAGTCCTACTGGGTATGGTGGCTATGGTATTAGGGATGCAACCAATGGTTAATAAAGCAGTTCATAAATCTGCAATCTATTATCTGGCTGTAGAAATGATGCAGCTCCTTAAAAGTACATTGAATGGACTTGTATTGAATGAAAGTAAAGGGACACAATCAGCCTGACATCTAACCAGTTACTAAATATGAGCTAAAAGTGGTCCTCCGGACATTTAAAAAATCCTGCCTGCCTCCTAGAATTTGCAGGGGAATTATTTGTAGGTAAATCACATATTTCTGGCTGATTTCTCTCAGGTTGTAATCCCAAGTTTTTTCTACTCTGATTGCTTTGAGTTTCCAAGATCTTAGATATGGAAGCTTTCCTTCCCTACAGAGAATGACCACAGACTCACACAAGCTTTAACAGAGTAAAAAGATTCTTTGTGTGCTCCTCCCAAGCTGCAAAGACACATAAAGAACTGCTACTATCTGGCTGCAGGTAAGTACTGAAATTGGAAGAATAAGGAAAATAAAGAAAAGTGTTTAAAAGTGTTTTCTGTTGTGTTCACCTATCAGGAAAACACTGCAGAGCTGGTCCCTGACGATATAAATAGGAGACTCTTCATTAGTGGTGTTGTGCATAAATAGACACATTACACCTGTCTGAATGGGAAAGATGAGCTTCTAGATTAGGGGGAAAATTCCCAACTAATTTATGGGGTTTGGAGTAGTACTGTAAGGAAAGCAAAAGACCCTAAAAATCTTCCATGGAAATAAAGTTAGGGTTACAAAGAAAATAATAATTTAGCACAGTTTTTTAATGCTCAGGTGGTAGTGACACAGAGAAAAAGTAATTCTCACTGAAGTCTTCAATATGCTGGATCTCCTGGCAATTTCAAATCTTTATAAGGTTTGTCCTGTGTAACAACTGGAAAATGTGTAAAAAAGATCATTATTCAGTAAAAGACTCCTAAAGGTTAAAGTGGAATTAAGACATTTGGGAGAGTAAATCTTAGAGATTATTTTTATTTTTGGGGTGCCGGGACAAATTTACTTATCATTCCTTTGAGTCCTGCGCCTGTGCCATTTATGAAGATGATGAAGAGAACAGGGCTGAAGATGGAGTCTTGCCCAGCCCCACTAGTGGCTGGCTGCCAGTCTGATGTCACCCCAAGTACTATAACTCTTTGTGCCCAACCTGTGAGCCAGTTGCTCACCCACTGTATAATACAGTTATCCAGCTGTGTGCTGGACATTTGGTCCAAAAGGACACTGTGAGACACAGTATCAAGGTAGCAAAGGTCTAAAAAAGCAGAGGGTCAGAATAAAAGTAAAATTAAAGCTCTCATCACTTTCATTTGAGAAGGATTAAAAAACAATAATATGAAAATTCCTGGACTTATTCTGTATGCAATATGCAGAAATAATTGAGCCTCAGCAGTAGAATGCTGTCACTAACACATAAAGGTCCATGTCGTGTTCCTGGACCTCTGACCATGGTGTGCATCAGGTCTCAATCCGTCTGTCCACATCCTCCTGCAATGTAGAAATCCTGGTATTATGTACTAATGGAGAATACTAATAATATTTCTCATCTGGACTTAGAAGAGAGTATCTCGCTTTGTATTTGTGTGAGCCTTATTCCCAGGCTCCAGTAGAGTTGCAAAGCTCTTCAGAGCCAGGGATAATGTCTCAGTGTGACATTTAAGCAAACTCTGTACCATGCTTACTTGTAGCCTGAATAGCCAGACACTAGCCTTTATGCCATTTGCACGTTCTGAGTCACTTTTTTCTGCCTTTGAAACCAGTGTCCATAAAATGAAAGATTAATGAGATCATCTGCAGCCATCCCTCACACAAGTAGCATTCATCCCCTCATCACTCTGCCACTACAGAAATGACAGACCTGCTTCACATATCACTCTGATATCACAGGTTGTGCAGGGTCACTTCCCCAAACATCTCTGTCTTAAACTCATGTGCCTGCACAGACTAAGATGTCCTGGTAAGTTTTTAAAACACATCTTTCAGTACGGCCACAACAAATCAACAAAATAATTACTATAAGCAAACTAGGTTTTCAAATTTATTTCCTTTACTTTTTTTCCCTGAAAAATGATACAAAAACTAATTTCTATATTGGGAATAAAAGGAGATTTTGCAGAATAGAGAGAAATAGAGAAGAAGGGAGGGAAGGGAAAAGAAAGGAAGGAAGGAAGGAAGGAGGAAGGAAGGAAGGAAGGAAGGAAGGAAGGAAGGAAGGAAGGAAGGAAGGAAGGAAGGAAAATTGATAGAATGAAGAAAGAGAGGGAATAGGAGCTGTCTAACTTGCATCTGCACACTAAATACATTCTCTAAAGTGCAGGAAACTGAACACTACACACCTAGTGAACTCATGTATTAAGTGATTTATGTTAAAGACAAAGTTTTATCCCACTCTATATTTTCATAAACTGCTTTGGTTACGAAGGAAACTAGAAATCTGCAACTGATAACTGATATTGCTCCTTTTTCCATAATCAACTACTTAACTAAAAACCATCTGGTAACCCTCCATATGCAATCATTTCATTCTTCAGATTTTCATTTCAAATTATTTGTAATGGTATCTGAAAGACCCTTGCTATAGCGGGAAAGGAAATTAATCCATGTCCCATTGTTTCTTGCTTCATAAAACTAAATCCCGTGCTTCTTCCCCCTTCCTTTGGGAATTCCTGTGGTGTAGTAAGAAGCATGCATTAAAAGAGAGCTGTTTTAATGGATCATTAACTCTCTTGCTGGAGGCTTCAGCCAAGGAAATATTTTGCTGTGGTCACTGGTAAGCACAAAAGATATTAATGGGTATGACACTCATACCTTTATATTCAAATTATTCTGTGCTTCTACAGAGTCCAGTGCAGAGAAGCTTAGACTGAGAAGCTTGAAAGGGACTAATATAAGGGGCCTGATATTTAGAGCTTTTGCATTTGTCAAGGACAGCAGGAATCTCAACTTCCAATCTTAATTCAGGCCATAAAAATAACTTTGGATCCTCTCTGGTTACCAGGTGTTCTATAGTAACTGTTCTCTGGTTTTTGTGGGTGCTTGCCCTCTTCCTCCCTGTTCTTTAAAAACTGAACAAATAAAAATTGTCCTAATGAACAACTCACATTATTCCAGAACAGTTATTTTCATACAAGAGTAAAGCCTTATCTCATCCTCTACTAGCCATAGGAACCTCATCATTAGTACCAATACACTGGATCATTTTATCACTGAACTGAGGTAGAGAAAGGTAGAGAAATATCATATTTAGCATGCCAGACAGGAGGCTAGCTGGTGGAACATGATTGAAAGTATTTAGGAAGGAACAGAAGTCAAAAACATCTTGAATCAATGTCCAGAGAGCTAATTGTCAGGGATGTTCTCGACAAATGGTAGCTCTAGCTAAAACAAAGTAGGGGATTAAAATAATCCTGTTTGTTTGTTGATTTGTTTCTAAACAGAATTTTTAGCTATTTTTTACACTGAGTGCAGGGAATGAACACTGCAGTTCTTGGCAAGTCTGCAGTGCTCTGTCTTCTTTCTTCCTCACATATCCTTCTTTTCCCTGTTTGAAGGAATCACTTTGACATACTGAATCAAATAAAAATCCATACGTAGCATTTCTAGGCAAAACAGACGAGAAGGGAGGAGTGGGACAATAATAAATAGAAAAACAGCCTAAATCTGAGAGTATTTGAAACCTTGTTTCTCTCTCTGCATGTATGTGTGACAAACAGAAAGCAATTATAAAGAAGGGACAGTAGTGAGAAAATAGACTGCAAGTTTGTAAGTCAGGAGACTTGATATTAGAGTAGAATAAAAGTAATGATAAAGTTTTGGGTGGGGCAGTCTTACCATTAAAGACTCACTTCTCTTTCATCTCAACTCCTGCTATAAAACCCAGTGAAATGGATTTCGGAAATTGTAAAGCTGATTGGTAAAGTTGAATTGGTTTTGGGAGGATGAATACCGTGGCTATTGCTGCTCACTCTCAGTTTCCCATATTCTGTCGTGCTCATTCTACGAGTCCGTATTTGGAATGCAAGAAAAACATTTCTAAGCTAGCATGACATTATATTTTTTACCACTTTTTGACATTTTCATGGCCTGTGATCTCAGTGGAATTTTCTCCATAGAGTGATATCATCTCCATATGACTAAACTAGAGTTAAAAGTCGAGTTTAGGAAGAAAACAAGCTAAACATACCTGACCACAGCCTTGTATCAGGAAGGAAGGTGACCTGAGACTGACAAGTAAAGGGAACTGGTGGAAGGGGAAAAAGTTCCCAACTGGAGTATAAGTTACGTTGTTCATATTCTTTTAAATAGTTTGTGTGACCTCTAGTGGCCTTTCTTGCCTGCTGTGTTCCTGTGACTTCAATTTTTGGAAGCCATCTGGACCTACTGATGCAGCAGCATATACACATGGATGTTAGATACTTCTAGATTTCTGTTGTGGAAGCACAAGTCAGACAGGGGTTAAGGATAGATATATTCAGACTTTTTCCTTAAATAAACAAAGGGAAAAATATTTTTAATTGAAATAAACATATCAACTTCCCTTTTCTCCCCAGAGAACCTCTCCCAAGATGGAATCAAAGAATGGTTGAAGTTGGCTTACTCCAAGCTTCTGTTCAAAACAGAGTCACCTAGGACAGGTTGTTCAGGTCTGTGCCCAGCTGGATTTTGAATTATCTCAAAGAATGGAGACTCCCCAACCTCTCTGGACAATCTCTTCCACTGTTCAGCCACACTCATAGGAAAAAAAAAAAAACTGTCTCTTTTTTTTAATGTTTTTTGTTTTAATGTTTTTTGTATTTAGGTTTATGAAAGTTGCTTCTTGTTCTCTCACTGGATTCCACTGACAAGACCTAATGCATATGTCTGTTATAGAATGTGAAGAACATATAATACTCACAGGAGAGAACATATCATACTCACAGATTAAAATAAGAGATTTAAAATCTACACACACATATATTTTTGCAGAGTGGATTTTTCTTCTTTTCTTTCTCTTACCCCAGAAATTTCCAGGGCCTCTGAGCTATAGCACACTCCACACAGTTCTTGCTCTGTGCTTTGTTTGACTTGGCTGTGTATTTGCTCCCCACTGCTCTCAGGAGACTCCTTCTCTCTGCTCCTTCTGGATGTTCCCAGCTCGTCCTTTTTATTCCATCCCTGCTGACCTGTCACGTCCTCTGTGGTATCCCTTACTTCCACAGATATTCCAGCTCAGGAAAAGGCATAAACTGAATCTCCAAAAGGGAGGTAGAATTTTGCAGCAAAGAGAATTGAAACAGGTCTTCTCTGCTTTTCGGACATGTTTACTAATGGATCATAATGTAAATAGTGTGCTGTAGAAGAAGAACAAATAAACCAGGTACCTTCCATCATTGCTGGATTTGCTGGCTGTTACATATGGATGATAAACATTACTGCTAGTTTCCTAGTATACTGGTGTGCTTAGATTAAGACAGAAATTTTTCGCAAACTCCCAGTGAATAAATGCATTAATCCGAATGAAAACGGTTTCTTTTACAGGGTTAGTATTGCATAATGCTGTGAGCTGCAGATGGTGGGAGTACTTGTATATCAAGGTATACTCGGACAGGTGTTGTAATGAACATATTCATTGCTCATCCTAGAATCATTTATGTTATAATTTAGACGTTAATAGATTTGTCTTTGTAGTTCTTTTTGCACTGCATATCACTGCCTTGTCCCTATTTTGCAGAAAATGAATTGAATCAGAGACAACAATAAAGATCATTAAACATTATCACATCAATACATTACTAATTCCAGATTACACACTCCAGTAATGGTTTGAATCACTTGGATAAACCAACACAGGAAATATATAAGAAAAACAGGATGATGTTCCAGCATTTTTAACTTATTGTTGTTATGTTTTATGGTTTTTTTCATCACAATGTATGCCTCTGCTACTGAAAAAAATTAGATATATATTCCCCCAATGTATCACCATGTGACCAACCTTGATTAACTTTAGAGAATGAGAATGACAGCGAAAATAATATCACGTTAAAACACCATCAGAAAAGCTTAGGTGAATTTGACTTTCTCATATGTATGAGAAGGAGAATTGTCTGATTCCAACAGCATATCTGAAAGTAGGAAGCCTTTTGCAATCAGAGAAAAGTTATATTAAAACAATCAAAGAAAAGAAAAAAAAAAAAAACCCAGCCCAACATTCATCCTAATCATCAAAATATATTTCAAGTTACCAGAATTTGATCTAGCCTGGACATTTTTCAACCTCAAGGAATATTTGTTTTGACCTTTTTGGCCTTTTGATTTAATAATTTAACAGTAAAATTGAATTCTAATATTCAGGTATGTCCAGAGAGATGGCAGTTGCTGAGCTGGTATTGCTCAGGCTGAAGAGATTCCATTTTTCTAGGAAGCAGCTGATATTTCTTCCTAGTTATGTTTACACTGTGTTACAATTAACTAAACAAGGCAAATATACACAACTAGTTTGATGGGGTTTAGGGATTATTTCTTCATAAAGAAAAAGCTGACTCCTCACCTCTTTGTGAGAGGTAAGATACAATGTACTGTTACACAGAGTTTTTATTTCTGCTCAGCAATAAAATGGTTATAAATGCTATCTCTGCCATAAGGTAAACAAAGATAATAGACCTGATTTGTACAGAGCATATGGGCCTTTGTTTTCAATTTATTTCCTATTTTATTTCTCGAATTTGCCTAAGGCCTAGATTCTGTTTCTATAGGATTTAATCCAAAAATGAATCCTAAAAACATCTCTTCGAAACGTGCATTGCCTGTTTTACTAACAAAGTGAAATTCAGACATCTGCTAAACTGTCCCCCAATATAACCTATGAAAGACAGAAATAACACAGTTCTACCCAATTATTGTGTTAATTCTAAATTGTGCAAGTTTAGCATCTGCATTTAATGGAAATACGTTATTAATGAAACTACATAGTTTAAAAACAGCTTCTGAAATTTAATCACTTATCTAGAGCAAAATTCTATTACTATATAAGCATTAAGCATGAGGTTTGGATCATCCTGAGTGTTTTAAATTGTATTTTTTAAGACAAAAGAATAAAGTTTTAATTAGTATAGTTCAAAAAACTATACTAGAAAGCAACAATATAGCTTAGTGGTTCTACTTCCAGCCTAATGTTTGTGAGACTTGTCGACCTCCAAACCTTTGATTCCAAAACCTTCACCAAGCTGTTTCTAGCCCTGGAAAAACCAAAACTCTCTCAGGAAGGAGTCTGGTTTTGGAAGTTAGAGTACAATCTCCTATGAGACTGCTGTACTTTAAAGAACAGAATTAGATCTTAGTTTCTGTATCAAAGAACCTTGGCATATGGATCAGCATTTTCAAGTGGATTAATTTCCGTGTTGGGTTTAATTTAAGTCCTAACATGACCAGCAAAAACTCAGTAATAGCTCTTTACTTTCTGTTTTGTTACTGTTTGCTACTGCATCTACAACAGTCTTAGATGCTGCAATCATGGCCCTCATGGTTGTCTGATATTGTGTCTCTGATGGAAGGTAAAAGTGAGTGATGGTAACAGATGATGTGTCCACTTGAATCCTCTCTCAGACTAAAAGAAAATGAGTTACATTAAACCATTTTCAAGATTATTCTTTATTAAAGTAGCTTTGTCTTACAAATGGACAAAAGAAATTCATAGAATCTAGCAGAGAGTTCAGTTCCAGAATTTTGTTTTCTTTGTGAAACCTTAGTTTTACTGCAGTCCATTAGTACTTAGCATAAAATTTCTTTGTGAGAAATTCTCATTGACTTTCAATGGATGAGGATTTCAGCCCAATATTTTACAGTGTCATAATTTACCAGACAAATGAAACTTAAATTATTTTTGGGTTTTTTTCACTGCAAAATAAGCTAACTGCCTGCTTGCACACTTCCTATTTGGAACTGCTCCAGAAATCGAAACCAGAATGCAGACTGTGATTTATAGTTCTTGCCACAAATAAGACAACACCTCTCCAAAACTATGCTTTTTCCTCCTTCTGATCAGGAGAGCTTGAATGACAACCCCATCCACCAGGACTACAGAAATATTAGAAAGTCCTTGCCTCTTATAAATAGAGGGTCTGTTTTTATACTCTGCCTGGGAGAAATTTCACCCTTTTGTTTTTAAGTGCCAGCTGACTAAATGCAATAAAATCTAGAGCTGGGTTCTGAAGGAAAAAAAGCATTCTCAGAATCTTTTAAATTTCATTATAGCTACTTTTACAAAGCAGAGAGTGAAAAACACGTCATTTTCTGTGCCCATTTCTAGTGAGTGCTATAAAGAAGACGTATTCCATTAACTCATTAGAAGATTTAAAAAGAGAGAGCTGAAGGTGCACAGGGTGCTCATATCCCATCTGGTCTCTGTCTTCAGAGACAGTAGTGCCATGCTGGTACACATTTCTTGCAGGTAGCTCACAGAAAGGGGCTACAATGTTTTGCTAGACATGTAGTTGTAAATATTATCTGATTCTATGAGGTTTCATTCCCCTCAGATGTTAAGAGGCAGTGTTCAGGTTGAATTCTCAATATTCAGGTAAGACCTCAAACTAGTCTGAGATATTTACAGTCATTTTAAAAGCCATGACCATCAGGTGTCCATGAAAGGACATTAATGTGGAAAAAAAGTAATGAGGATTCCTCTTGTCATCACATACATGGTGTAGGAGCTGTAAGTTGTATTAAAATAAGACTGGAAGCTGGAGGGGACCAACAAGGATCATCAAGTCCAAACCTTAAGTTAATGGCCCATACAGTGATTAAACTCAAAGCCTGGGTGCTTTTAGCACCATGCTCTAACCAACTGAGCTAATCTCACAGTCATTGTTATATGGATTCCATTCCACATATCTTGAAACTACCAAGTGACAAAGAAGAATTTGAGGGTAGTAGAACAATCAGTTTAATTTCAATTAATTTGAATAGTTCAGCAAGCAAATCAGATTTATAAGCACTTGGGGAAAAGCTGATGATGAATATTGGCCAACTTTGACATCAAGGACAAGCAGTAACAAGGCGGTCTTGTTTCTATGATATGAAGCAGTATAGTTTGTTTTCTCAGAAGCTCTTGTCCCACGTGGCATTTTCATGAATAAACTAGGGAAATATAACAGAACCATTGTACACGAGATGCAAAACTAGTTCCATGCTCAGAGTCATCAACAACTGAAGGACGGGATGCCATTCAAAGGGACCTAGACAGGCTCAAGAAGTGGATGCCTAGGAATCTCACATAGTTTAATCAGACCAAGTGCAAGGTGCTGCACCTGGATTGGGGCAACCCCCAGCATCAACACAAGCTGGGAGATGATGAGATTACCTGCAGCCCTGCCAAGAAGGATTTGGGTGTGCTTGTGAATGAGAAGCTGGACGTGATCCAGCAATGTGTGCTCGCAGCCCAGAAAGCCAGTTGTGTCCTGGGCTGCATCCAAAGCAATACAGCCAGCAGGGCAAGGGAGGGGATTCTGCCCCTCTGCCCACATGGGACTCCACCTCGAATACTGCATCTTCAACACAGGAAGGATATTGGCCTGTTGGACCAAGACCAGAGAAGGGTCATCAACTTGATCAGAGGGATGGAGCACTTCTCCTATGAGAAAAGATTGAGAGAACTGGGATTGTTCAGCGTGGGAAAGAGAAGGCTTTAGGGTGACCTAACTGCAGCCTTCCAGTACCTGAAGGAAACTTGGAGGAATGATGGGGCAAGACTATTTACAAGAGCATGTATTGACAGGACAAGGGGAAATTGGTTCTAATTGAAGGAGAGTAGGGCTAGATTAGATTTTAGGAAAGTATTTTTTACTGTGAGGGTGGTGAGGCAGTGAAACAGGTTGTCAAAAGAAGTGGTGGATGCCCCATTCCTGGGGGTGTTCAAGGCCAGGCTGGATGGGACTCTGAGCAGCCTGGGATAGGGGAAGATGTTCTTGCCCGCAGCAGGGGAGTTGGAACTGGATCATCTTTGAGGCCCCCTCCACCCCAAACCATTCTATGACTGTATGATTCTGTGAAGTTACAAAGCACAAAGATGAGTGAAGTGACAGAATGGTATATATCCATATTCATTTTCAAGACACGTAGACAAGAATATACTTTAGAAGATTAAGAACATGTGAGCTCAGAAACTTCTTAAATATCACAGAACTTTTTTGACCTGAGCAGAAAACTGAGTTTTTAAAATAAACAGATAAAATTAACAATAATAAATAGCCAAGCCATGCAATATTAACTTATGAGTCCTACAGAGACTCAGAAATTAAATTTCTGAAAGGTAGTAGAAAATCTAATAATTTTGAAAGACACTTCACAGAAATAAATACAAATAATTTAAAAAGTGCTTCTAGGGACATACACCGCTAAGGAAAAACATGTCTGACTTTCATGGTGGAAAACAAAGTATAAAAATAAAAAAAAATAATAGAGAATATAATGTACATGGGAAGGTCAGTATAAATAAATGAAATTTTGTGTCTCACAGAGTCACCAGAAGTCTTTCAAGGGCCACTTAACGCATGGATAAAACATGAGGAGAGAATGCTATCACAAGCTGAACAGGAATCAATTTTTCTCTGCTGTTTTGTGAAAAGGATAATGCCAAACCTGAGCAACAGCTGTAAGAGCGAGATAGCTCTGATTTCCTTAGCACTGGCTGCGTCTCAGTATTACACATAGTTTTGTTGCAATGAGCTCCAAAGAAAAAAATCAAACAAGCTGCTTGGACAGATTCATCAGGAAAGAAAAGATCTTCGAGGCATGAACAGCAATGATTGAAAAATCTGACCTTGCTTAGTCAAGACATGACAGAGGTTAGAAAAACTAGTAGTTCCTACAATCAAAGAGGTCATGTAGAAACAAGTAATAAATGTTGTTTCATTGTCCATGTCCAGGGCTAGTAGGATAATTAATAATGTATTTAAGTTCTAGCAAGGGCTGGAAGAGGTGTTGGGGGATGCTAACTATGCCCCAGGACATGGTATTTATCACTAAATATAAAGCACTGGATGGACACCTACCTGGAATGTCATCAAATAGAAGAGAGGAAAGGATTACAGGTCTTAGAATAGACTTCCCAGATTAATTATCTATGATTCAATAATATAATTATAGATATATAATATCAATAATTATATATGTATTAATTATTTCAAGTTCTGTTTCAGGAATTTTAATCTAAACACTTAACCTCAATAATTTTACAACCTTTGGGTTATGATTTTAAATCTTGTATTTCCAACAAAATACGTCTGTTTTCTCACTGAAAAGTGCAGGTCCAGTGCTTGCCGAGAGTTGCTACAGTATTCTTTAAAGAATAGTTTGGACAACCTTTATCCCAAGCCACCATCATTTCAAAGTGTTGATTAATATCACCCCTGGTCTCAGTTAAGAGCTGGTAATGAATGACAGGCATTCTTTCCAACTCTAACCTTGAATTAGGTATCTTTTTCAAATTGCAGGTTGGTTTCAAATTTAAGGCTTTTTATGTGGAGATGTTTTACATTGGAATGCACACATTTAGTAAGCAAATGGGTAAGAGAGCTTTACTTTACTACAAAAAGAATTCAAGACATAAACAGGCAATTGTAGAACAGGTGACTTTTCATTTCCAAAGAACCTAAAAAACCCCAAGCAACACTGCAATTTAATATAAAAAATGTCAAAAATATCTCTAGATACTTACAGATGAACAAGCTCTGGGGAAAGAAAATTACTTTGGAAGGAAAGATTTGTGGAATCCCAAAATATTATGGGCTTGAAGAATTTCTAGGAGAAGACTTGCACTAACAAAATCAAAACAAACAAGCAAAGTTCGGTGTGACTTAGAAAGAACATATTTTTCAGGAAGAAGCCCTCAAAAAGTAATTGTGCTCTAAAATAGAGACCTGTCTTGAGTGAGAGTTAACATAATTCAATAAAGTAGTGTTCATTTGTTACCTGCCCTTTATAACGGTTTATAACGTTGTATATTTAAAGGTTTATGTAGTTTTTATTTGCATATTACCACAATCTGGTTCAGATTGCGGACATTAAAATACATAGAGTTAACAGAAAGCTATTTTAAATCAACAGATGTGGTGATCCTTGAAATTGAATTTTTTATCAAATTCATAGCTTCCCTAAATATTGGTGCAAGAAATTTGAAAGGTAAAAAAATCTATTCTTTAAACTGCATGGATTAGAGGCTATATCAGGAGATTAAGAAAGAAAGAAATATTTTTCAGTAGCAACAGTGTGTCACTACAGTGGACAGGACAGCTAAAACCTGAAGGTCCCAAAGGAATTGTTCAAGAGTGCTGCAGCCAAGGTGTTTTCTGTTCCTACTGCCCAATCACTTGAATCTTAGTCTGTTAAAAAAGCATGAGTAAGAGTTTTGAAGGTACAGTCAAGGAGAGATGCTCACTTTACTGAACAGGCAAGAGAAAAAGAGGAAGCTTCACCCAGTATGATTCTGCAGGATAAGATAGAACAGGGAATTTGCAAAATAAAAAATCCTCTGCATGACTAAGGAATGCTTTACACAAGAGAATGGTCACAGCAGAGCTGTAGCTGCACAGAGGGAAAAATCTGGTTGCTTTTGATGACAGCTGAACAAGACATAATGTCTGTTGAGAACATAGACATAGAATATAGGGCTGTGAGGGACAATAAAGCTAGAATAGACAAAAGCTTTTATAGTCCAGGAATACATCATGATGAATGGGGAGAGTTATTAAGACAATACAATTGGAGGAATTGGCTGGGGAAAAGCAAAAAGAATTATCTTCGAGTAAGTAGTGCGGGGGGACTCTCACTGGTGGGAGTTACTCCTTATTTGCAAGCACACTGACTGAAATTAGGAACTCTCTTCCATAATAAACGCTGAATGGCTAAAACCAGAGAAGTTGTGGATGACAACACAGATAGAGCTGCTACTGCCAGCAAGCCGAGAATATGTAGGGACTACAATCCACTCACTGACACAAATACTGTCAGAGTGGTTATGGTGTGGAGATCAAAGACCATAGAGTGCAGCCTTGAAGAGGGAGGCGATGCACCAGCACACACCACAAGAAGATTTTATGTGTCAGAAAAGAAGATCTAGGTAGACCTTATCTTAATGTGCAACTGCAGGCATAAAACAGAAATGCCTCATGGAAAATTGTTTCTAAACAGAAAGGTACTACAAAGATGAGGGGCTTTGTCAGAGATAGACCTGTAGATTCTTAGACACAGAGAATTATTTTACAACTATCACATTATGATACTCATTCAAAAAGTTATTCTTCATGCTAGCGGGCACGGTGAAGTAAGCACTGCTGCAGCTTTTGTAACCAGATTCCGAATCTGAAAAGAATATTTGCTTCCAGGAAAGTCCCACTAAGCTACTCTCTCAGATGGTCCAGCAGGCATTGTGATGATCTCCATCATCATTATGAGTGCCCTTATGGATCAGGCTAGATGGGGAAAAATACCGTCTCGAATCATGGCAAGAAATCTTGCTACCTAATATCTTAAAGCAAGTTCTTTGCCCTTTCAGACAACAAAGGCAAAACCAATTTTTATGGTCTATTAAACAATTATAAAATGACATTTGTCTCCCATTTTATCCATAAATAAATTATTTAATAGACATTTTCATTAAAAATGCTTAAGGCTAAATTGAAACCTATGCAACCAAAAAGACGGCAATGGCAGCATGGCATTGCCTCATTTGCTCTTGGCTACTACAATGTACTCCAGGAATCTGTGTGGTTCATGAGTTTATACACCCATACAGAGAGATAAAACATAAATCTTTAGATCTCAATGGATGCTTCTTGTGAGGCAGCACTAGATTAAATGAGGAACTTCATGTATTTAGAGTGTTATGTGGTGATTTAAAATGCACTTTACATTTGACATAATAATAGATGATCAAAGGCCAAGGGGCCTGGAAAATATAGTACAGCCAGAATTGTTTCAAGAATTCTTTTGAAGTGGAGGTCTTAGTGCTACCCTTAATCCTTTAAAACTACTTTAAGAGGCAAAATTTTTGGGAGAGAATCCTTTGAGGAAATGAAGAGGTTCGTGAATCTACTTACAATGGCAGGAAGTGACACAGTCAAGTTGTGCCACGAGCAATGCGCAATAATAGTTTGAAAGTCTATTACAGATGTAAAGAGGTTATAAACATGATTTGTAGGAAAGAGGAGGCATCCCAAAGCCCTCTTCTGTTAGATACTCACCAACAACGAAAGAAAGCTCTTTCAAGAACATAATTCTGCTCTGGGAGATGTCTCTTTCTACAAGGGCACATTTTGCATAATCAATAGAAAAATGTTTCTAATAGAATTACAGGCTATGATGGAGATCCTATCAGAAGAAGTTGCAGCCATTAATTTGAATTCAGGGAGTTTAAAAATTATAAATAAGGACTGAGGCAAAAGTAAGTAGTCCTTGAGACACAGTAAGAATATTTTGAAAATGCATTTTCCGTATGACTTGACAATGGCTGAGAAGAATGGCAGCTTTTCATCTATTTTCTTTTGTCAAGACAAATAATCTGGTGGTAACTTTGAACTGATTTGCCCACGTCAAATGAACTTTCATTGGGTTTGATAAGCTTATGTTGTCAGCCTGTGCTCAAAATTTTCAAATCAGCATTCACCGCAGACAGTTTTGGAGATCTAGATATTGTCTCCTTGTCTGTCCAGTGCCAAAATTATGTTTCAGAATCCAGCTAGAGAGATTATCTTGGTAGCAGTCGTTTACAGAAGCAGCTACAAAGAATACATAGAACTGGATAGAGTCTTTGAAAAACGAGAACCTGGTTGTAAGAACATCTGATGCATTCACAGCTAATCACTTGGGCCGTCAGACAAAACGCCTTTCTAGTCCCCAAGCAAAAGGCACAGTGGATGGGGTAAAAATATGAAGGGCAAAAATCAATGACTAAGAAAATTCTTTGGACTGTGAAACCGTGCTGAGGAGTGTGAATATTGGAGGCATGACATAGGAACCTACTCTTGCTACTAATTGTCTTTTTAGAAATTTATTGCAATGATATTTTTGGTCAAAACAAATATGATATTCACCTTACTTAACTGTAGGAACCAATAAAGCTGTGAAAGTAGGACACTGAAGAAAGATTAGAATCAAAAGATGTTGTTGTGGGATTGATTTTTAAAATAAAAAAACATCTTTCTTAGATATTTCCGTGGATTGATGTAAATTAAAAGTTTCAGCATTCTATTTCATTTAAGATGCATCAAAGTGCTGAAATTCATATATGTCCTTTGAGACCAGAATTCACTTTTTCTCCACATTTCTGGGCTTTCCTTCAATGAAATGAGTTCTGATTTAAAAGAAAATCAGTATTGTATTCTCTTCTGAAAATTGTTTGGGTTTGTAATTCTTTTGGTTTTATCACCAGTGGCATAACTGGTTATATTGGTGTTTTGACGTCTTTTAAAATTAGAACCAAAAAAAAGTATGCAATTAATATAATTCTTTTTTTATTCCAATTTAAAATTGTGCAAAAAGGTTTGAAAATCTGTCTGATTACCAAATATTCCACAACAAAAGAAAAAAAAAAGTATATTTTTAAATTTTTTTATTATTTTTAAACTATAGTTTGATATTTGATGTCTTGATTCATAGCTTTTTAATTTATAGATTTGGTAATGTTTCACTGAATCAGCCCATTCCATCCCAGATCAAGGTGCTCCAAGCATCCTAATGTGTTCCAGCAAATATAAACTGCAATTTAGTTCCTTAGAAATTCAAAAAAATTTAACATAGCTATTTGTTTGCATTTCTTTAGAAGTGCTGCTATTATTTTGAAGCTTAACTGAATTAGAAAACAAAAAAGTAAACATATTCTGAAGTGCAGAAAATGGCCTTGCATTCAGTGCTGTATTACACAATATAGTATAACAAACAGGCTTAGAGTAAAGCCTCAAATCAAACCTCTGTTGAGAGGCCCCTCAACACACAGGTTAATTAAAATCTACATTTAAATCTTACCATTTGGGACACATCTGTTTAGCTTAACTTATGCCAAATTATAGGCTATAAAATTTCTTTGCAAAGACATCTTTTCAAATGCAAAGAAGCTTTCATAAATGCTGTCCATTTGCTAATGTTTTAACAGAAGAACAAAGTAATGCACTGGGTGAATTACATTCTCTTATTCTGCTTTTATTCTTCTTATCCTTTCTGGTTTTAAAATTTTCAGACTCTGTCCCTAAGTGAGGCTTATGCAATCACCCTGATTTTTCTAATATGTGGCACTGCTGTAAACACAACTCTAAATGTAATTTGTTTGATTTTCTTGCTCTTTTATCATAGCAATATCCTGTTATTCCCTACTCAGCTGGTCTAGTGTAAGTCCTTAGATAATTTTCTTGCAGCACCACTTTACCATTTCTGATTGCTTTGTGTAGAACACAAATATTTTATGTCCTGTGTCTGCCTGTCAGATTGTCAGTCACATCTGTTTGTGTTGTGTTGTTTTGTTTTGTTTTTTGTTTGCCTGCTTTTAATGTTTTTGGTTGTTTTTAAGGAAGTAGTAAAATAATAGGTATCACAATCAGCCAGACGCTTGAAAATTTGTGAAAATTGTTGGTGAGGTAGATTACAAAGACTCTGTAAATGCCCATTCTCAGGGAAAGCTGGATAAAACTCAACCATTTGGTCAGTCCACAGACCTGCACTGGCTTATCACTACATCACTTCATCACTACTTTCTCTCAGTCACTGGGGGCACCTTTTGCCTATTAACCAGCTAGATTCATATTTAAATGAGGGTAAATAACATGGAAAGAGCTAGAAGAGCTGTTTAGGCACAACAGAGATATTACACTAGAGGTGGCACTGAACTAAATGTAGGGACAAACTGGAAGTGGACATGGAAAAAGAGGGGAGAGAAGAGTGGAGAAGAATATGGGACATAGTAAATAAATTCATAGCACATTGGTTTCATCACTTGTTCATGCAAGGATTTTATTGTGGAGGGAGAACCCTGTCTGGGAACTTGTGCTTTTCAGCAAGTTGCAATGTATTTTGGGGAAGAATTCTGTTATAAGTTCACGTAAAGATTCTACAGAATTAGAATTAATTAAAAGAAGTGACAAAGCAATTGGGAAAAGGAATAAACAGGAGTAAGAAGAGAAACAGATACAGACTTGTAATACTTCCCTACACTTGGAGTACTACGTCTTCTACCTATAAACTGTGTCAACACTAAGCATAGGGGAAATTATGGAAGTATCAAAAGGAAAAGTTTGTTAATAAACAGAATTTTTGTTTAGGAAAAGCAAAACAGCTGCAATAGGTAACATTGAGACTCAGAAACATGGTTGAGGAATACTTAGGACTAAGCAAACCTTAAGAAAATAAACGGTAAAAAATCTTTGTCAGATAAATTCACAAAGTTATCTAATGCTGTTTACAGCCATATTTGGATGGATGGGAGGGGCACAGAAGTGTGTCTGGAATACATTCTTCCACTAGCCAAAACCACAATTCTGCCAGCTTAAATGAACTATTTTTGTTTCATATCTGGGATGGAAAAACAAGTGACATACAAGAATAAAAGAGAAAACACATACGTAGGACATCCAGCTGAGCAATGATCAGAATCAAAGAAGCATATTCAGGAATTTGTTTTTGTTATATTAAAAGTCTGTTTCGAAAACAACTTCAAATTGTTTCATTTGATCATTCGAGGAATGTAAGCAACATCAGTAGGTTTTTCAATCAATTTATATTGGCTTTCTTTTTCTTTAGCATTTTTTTTTCAAAATTCAATATACGGATATTTACAGCTGAAGTACAGATATGCCTTCGGTTATATTAGCTCTAACAAAACAGTTATTATAGAGATTTATTCATTTCAGCATTATCTATGCAGTGATGTTTTATTTAACAGCCAAAGCTCTGAGAATGCATAGCAATAATGAAATCATAATGTTTTCTTTTGAGACTGGGTTTTCCTCCTTTAAGAGAGGAATTTTTTTTTTTATTTTTGTGAAGGCAAATCGATTTAACCATCTGATAACCTTTAATTAAATTAAAACAAAACCTATCATCCTATTACAAATTTACAAATGCATCAAGTAGACACATTATTCTGTAAGACAGACAAGATATAATTAGATGTTTACCAAACAAGAAAGAGGTAATGGAAAAACTGCCTTTCAAAAAACAAGAAAATAAGAAATCAGGACATTTTGGGAAGCTTACTAAGGATTCTGTTTAAGTAATAAAAATATGGAAGGTGCCCTGTACAATAGATTAAAACATCTCATTTGAATATGATATTCCTTTAATATCTGTCTACTAATGCATTCAACTTTAAAACAGATTTCTGATCCTTATCTCTTTTTGATGAGCAAGCAATTGGCACCTAACATACAACAACACAAATGTGTGTTTCTTAGAGAAGTATTTAGTGATCTGGAATATGTAACCACTTCAGATTAAGCAACTATTCCCTACATTTTTAACTTCGACAGCAATATATCAATATGAGACTTAATTAATCAATTACTTTAAATGTTGGTAAGGTTAAAGATTCAGAATCTGTTCAGAAAAGGAAAATAAGCTGGAGGATGAGAATAAGACTTTAGGAAATTCTTGTAAGAAATGTAATCTCATTAGAGAAGCCAACAATCACACTGAGAAGGATAGTGTCTTCTAAAGTGGAATTGACGGCTTGTAAAGACTTCTCAGAAACAGATTTTTTGCTATCTAAATTAAGGTTGCAGAATCACTGCAGAAACTATTACTTACTTTGTCGTGGGTTCCCACAGTACATGGTCTTTCAAAAGGCTTTGTTTAGACTAAATCATAAACCTTAAATTGCAGAACAGTAGTAGTAGAAAACAAACAAACAAAAAAAGCCAACTTTTTTTAACCACTTCTGTGTTTTTAAACACTTTAAGCAACTTTATAGGTACTCCTACAGCTAAGATAATGCTTTCTAATCTTTAGTAGATTCTTTCTTACAATTGTGCGGGTATGAGACTCTAAATGAGGGTACAGAGGATGTAGAGGGACTTTGTCAGAGCATTTTTAACATGTGCACTATGTGTCCTAACCTGTAGCTCAGTATTACAGTATTTTCATTACTAGAAATAGGCCACAGGATCTGTAAAGAGTTTATGAGACCTCAGGCCTATGGATTGTCAAGCTTACTTTGTACGACTTTTTCTTGATCTGCCTAGAACTTTGCTTTGACCTAGTTTAGCTGTAACAATATTTTTCTCTCGTAACTGGATAACCATATTTAATTGATTTTAATATCACTTGTCTTCTTATAATATAACCATTTCAATATATAGTTGTAAAAAGTAGTTCTATATAAAATGAGATATTTGTGAGTCTAATGTAATGAAGACGCATAGAGAGTTACAGGGCTGGTATGCTGGCAGAGTCCTTGAGAAGAGGAAGCAAAGGAATCAGTATAGAGGAAAAATGGTGTGGGATAAGAGCTGAGTCAAGGCCTGGCATCGGAGATCCCATGGCTGTGAACAACTCAACAGCTACTTCAAGAAATGCAGACTTGAATGAAATTGGGGTTTGGGAGTATGACAAGTGCATCAAATGTAGTAAATTTGAATGTACTGTGGAGTTGTGCAGCAGTGAAGAAGAAACGATGTGTAAAAGACCATTAAAAAAAGAAACAAATATTACCCCAGTAGATCCTAAAGTGAAGAGGGAAACAAAAATTTCATCATAGTCTTCCCCGTGAAATAGTTTGGGTGCTGTTATTTTACCACATGGTACCATAACAGCTGGAAGGCTCTAAAGGACAGTGAATGGTACAACAAAACCTTTATCAGCTAGGAAATGTGTGATACACTTCTAACTGTAGTGTTATTAAGGGTTGTTTTGCTTTTTTAAAATTTGGTTTGGTTTGGGGTTTTTTTAAGTAATGGTGATATCCTTTCTTTATGGTCTTTATTTTCTTAATTCTCGGTTATAGTTAGATGTTGGCTAGCTCTCTGATTAAACTTTTCAGTAATACTAATAATGAACTCCAGGCGTTACATACAGTCATTGTTTCTCTTTTTACCTGTAATGTTTTTAGGCAGAAGTGTGGATATCATGACGATGTAATTCCATTATATTTTGTATATAGTTATTGAATTCCTGTGGAGTCCATATATTAAGTTAAGGAAAACTCTCAAAATTATGAAGCAGTTTCTTATCTTCTACTAAAATACCTCTAGGTAAATCTACTGTTTTTCAGCAGAGCTGCATATTGTGAAATAACAAAAATGCCTGGCTTTCACCCAGTGCTTATCTCCAGGTTTGTAAAGGATGTATCATTTTTCCCATTATAAGCAAGAATCAACAAGTATGCAGACTCAGGACCATTAACATTTTGGTGTCAGAATTTGTATTTTCTATGCACTAGATGACACTGAAGGTCAGAAATTCTATAGAACTCTACGGAAGAAATCATAACTGACCTAGATGGCCTCCTATATAAATTATTCTAATCTGACAGTGATTTTATAAGGTTTTTTTGGCTAAAAAGATATACTTCAGGATTCATTCCAAAACATGAAACTGTTAGAATAATTCCCTGTGCAGAAGAGTGTAAGAGAATCCACAGATTATTCCAGTCCTTTTAAATTCCCACGCAATTTGCATTTTGTTAATCTTTTTTATAAAGAGACACATCCAAGTACTCTTTAAGGATGCGGATACCCTATTAAAAATATTAATATAAATTCTTATATAATATGCAAAACTTGAGCCTTTAGCATTAACTTTGAATCTGCCATGAGTTACAAAAGCCTTTGCTTTTGTCAGTTTAATTTATGGTTCTAATACTTTTTCAAGAATGTAGTGCACATAGCTGATGAAAAACTGGAAAATATGGAGCTAACACTCAGAGCAGATCTCAGTCCCCTCCGAGGCGTTCCATGTTGTTCAACAGGCTCATAAACACGGTAGAGGTCATTCAGCAGGGATCCATTTGCTCGCGCGCGGGCGCTAGATTGAATGTTGCAGAAGCACATGGCAGGTAGTGTGATGCTGAGGAGAGGTGTCAGGGGTGGTGATTGTCCCTCTCACCGCTGTCATCCTCCCCTCTGAAGCACCTGCTGAGGGCTCTGTGTCAGCTCTGCAGGTGACACAAAGGTGACAAATTGCTTGTGGGTCACCATCAGAGGACTGAAAGGATCGGTCCTAATTTACCTCTTCCCTCTTGCCCGTCTGCCCTGAGAAAAACCCGCACATGGGAAAATATGGCATATACTTCACATGATTGGCTCCAGCCAGGGTAGTCAAGTAGGAAAAACGAAAAGGAAAAAAACTGGAAGCAAATCCAACAGAGCATTACCAAAGAACTGTCAGGGCTGGAAGCGGTTAAAACACCAGAGTATTTAGCATGACTATTAGATCTTTCTGAAGGATAGCTTCTGAAACACAATTTTTGAATAATTATGAGAAATACCCTGATCATAATGTTTTGAAGGTCATATTGTTCATTAGAAAATACAACTGTATTTTACAGCAAGTAGTAAATTCTAACTTGAGGAAATTCATGTTATTTCAGGCATATAATACTCTACACTAAACTAATGTTGTTAGTGTTTTACTCATAACTTTTTTATTTGCTATGTTTATTTCACTTATCATTCATCAGCTGTCTAAATCTAAATTCAAATGAGTACATGTTATCTTTTAGAATTAATGCAGAGAAAGCATTCATCTGACATTTCTTTACTACTTCAAATTAACATCAGTCTTTCAAACACTGATAAATTTTTTCTCCTGATCAAACTGTTTGCTGGATTATTGGGGCTTGCAGAAATATTTCTCTAAACAATTTATCTTCTATAGCAAGGCAGAGGAATGTGTACTGTGATAATTTAACCGACAACATGCAGCTTTCCAAATTCACTGCAACTTAGCAGACACTAGTTCCTTTGGAAAAGAAAACTGAAAAAAAATTCAAATTTAAAAAAAATAAATAGTTAGAAAATGTATGAAACAAAGAATTTTTCTCAACCCAGGCAAAAATTTAATAATGGTGTACTAATTTAGTCACTTAAAATAAGCAGCAGTCCTAATTGAATCCCACCAGTTGAGAAAAAATAAAAGAAATTTTTGCATCTTTATATTTACCACAATTGTGTATATATAAGCTAGGTTTGAACAGAACTCTTAATTTTGGCCGATATTTATTTAAAAGACATTTTTTATTGGCAGAATGTCTATTTTTCAAATCCATCTCTCTGCCTCCACCCGTGCTTCAAATACTAAAACAGCTTTGAAGTTCAGAGTAGTCAGTTACTGGAACTTCAAAAACTAGAAGAAACTTCACTACCTGTATCACTTCATTTACTATTACTCCAAAATGAAACACTGGAAGAATATTGTACAGCAAATTTCTAAGTTTTCTTGTAATAGCACACTGGCTGTGTGGCTCATCTCAGAAAGATCTTTTTCAAACAGTTAGATTAATGACTTGAGGAGGATGAATGGCGATGAATACTGTCCACTTGGGCTGCTACACACAAATGCATTTGCTCTCGTATAACAGAAGAGCTCATTTTGAACTCTCCACAAAAATCCTGTATAAAAAATCAGGTTCTTCATGAAGCAGAAGGTGAAGAGTGAGTTAAAAGACAGTTCCTATGACAAGGAAAAACTGTCAAATAACAGGAAAGAAATACAGACGTCAGAGAAAAAAATTACATAGAATATCAACTGTAATGCTGATGATGTAGAAACATCTGAATTTTTCCCTTCTTGTTCATACTGGGTTTCAATTTCATACTGCCTTCTCCCACATTCTCCTCTGTCTACACTTTATTTAGAGACCACACAGAACAGTCTTGCTATAAAATGATTCCTCAAATATGCTTTGTGCATTCCAAAGTGCATTCCAAAAGGCACACACTATCCACTTCCAGGAGCTGTTATAATCTTCTCTGTAATTTTCAGATTTTAGTGCATAGGCTTTCAAAGCACATATATTATTGAAAACATACTCATTACCAATACTGACATTACAGTTCTTCAAAAAACATTCATGCTGTTCTACATCGTTACTATCTTGAACAAGCTCAGGTGGAACTGAATTGATGCATGAATCCAGAGCAAAAGACCCGTAACGGACTCGACATCGATCAATCCATATTTATACTAGAGATATGAACACCATTTGTCTATATATTTGTAGATTTGAGTATCTGAATATACATAAACATAAAAACCGCTATAAATACAGTGTGATTGTACATATGTGTATGTGTGTGTGTGTCTTACCTGTGTGTAAAATGGTGAGAAACCAACACTGCAGTGGACAGATGCAGAGTAATTTACTACTAGAGCAGCCCAAAAATGCAGGCAATGAGAAAAGAGCTTAGTTTTTCTTGTTTTAATCTTAAATGTAAACGCTTAGATTACCATATGAGGCATCAAGCAGTAATCTGTCCTCTAAGCCAATCATGCTAGAGAAGGTTGATGTGACATAGAAGAAATGAGGCAGAAGCAACAGAAATTGTGAGATTGGTGCCTTTGGATTTTTCATAGTCTGGATATAAAATGAATTGATATCACAGTAGAAGATCATTGCTTCATGAGAAATGGTTCACTGAATTGGCATTTCTCTAGCTTAGCTTTGCTGGGTAATCATCCCAGTTTGCAGGTATGATGGTTTTGTAGAAACCTTTTCCTTATGTTATGAAAAATAAGCAATAGTACAAAGTGCTTAGTTTTAGTTATTAAGAAAACAATCAATTTGACAAGAAATAGTGGGAAAAATTAATAGACATCTAAACTAGTTTCTGATCTGATGGCTAATAAAATCACATGTGCTGTGGATAGGAATTTTGCCTGCAAGGACCGTACTAATATTTGCATTGATAAAAGCAGTGTCATTGAAAATGTGACCTTTCAAACCTGCCTTGTTGCACTCTTTCTTGAACACTGTGGTGTAGCTGGCACTCCAGGACTTATAGAAAAGAGCAATTAAAGACTGACAAAACAAAGTAAAACCCAGATCCTTCCTTGCTTTTATGAGCATGGGTTTTGCCTTTTGACACAAGCCTTCCAAGAGCATTGAAGTGAAGATATCTTAGTAGGGTCCTGGACAAACCAAAGGTCCTATATAATGATGCAGAACACCTGTAATTTGCTGCATCCCTCCTAATATGATTCAGCTCTACTTCTGCCAGCTTCTGTAGTCATCAAAGAGAAATGCCATCACTGCAGGTATTTTCCTTCTGTTCTGGACACCTTGTTTCTTCAGGGAGATCTCTGTGAAGTATCTATGTTTCCTCCTTGATCACTGAAAAAAGGAATCTGAAACCTGAGTAAGGAAGAAGAAACCTTTTTTCCCTTCTCTTTGTGCAGCTACTAATAATAATCTGTAAAACTGAACCTATGAACCCAAAGTTCTTATAACCACAAACCTGAGTTTGCTCAGTGTTTCTAGCTCAAATTCCCAGCATGACTATTGTAACTAAATGTTGAAAAATAATTAATTCAACTGAAAACTGATATCAAAATTCTTTAAGATAATTTTTCTTAAGTCAGTATTCTTAAATTTTTTCTTCCGTTAGAAAGAATGCAGTCTTACCACTGCTGTAATCACAGCAGAAAGTAGTAAAAATTTGGTCTACTTCAAATTTGCTGCATTTTTATAAAGTTAAATTATAAAAAGGAAAGTCTAGACTAAATCAGAAAGCTCTAGACATATACTTGCTGTTTGTTTCTCATGAAAGCATGTATTACACATAAAGTATACTATTTCTCAAACTCTTCATAGTTGATAAAATAAATTAGTACATGCACGGATTTCCAATAAACATCATGACCAATTAAAAAAAAAGAAAACACTGGCTTCAAAACGAACCTCCAATGAAGATGTAAGTAAAAATCTGTCTAAACTCATTTCTTGTGAACTGGAAACAGAATATATGCTCCCTAGGGATGGGAAATATGAAAAGCTTCAATACTTTTATGGACTATTTCTCAAACTGCCTAAAGTACTTAACTGTATAGTATTAAAATAACTATTGTAATATGGCATATCTCTCCTTAATCACGTTTCCTCTTGTTTATTTTTCTAAGTCATATATTCTTGATAACTCATACGTGCTTTTTGTCAGGTGTAGTGTTTTCTTGAAAATGAAATAAGGTTCATGCCTTGCTTCTGCAGTCCTCACTTAAAAACACATGCTAATGCCCTGCTTTCCTTTCTTTCCTTCCTTTCCTTTCTATCCTTTCTTTCCTTTCTTTCCTTTCTTTCCTTTCTTCTTTCCTTTCTCTTCTGTTTTTTTTTTACTACAGCACTTTTTTACTACTATGCACTTTCTGTAACTACTCGTTTAAAGGGATTACAGCCATTAATGAAGATTTAAATATTTTGGAATACTGCACATGTTTTAGAAGTGGATCTCATCTGAAGAGTCTGAAAATTGTCAAGGGATTTTAAAATTATATCACAAATATATATGTATATAGCATATGTATATATCTTTTTTCATGTCCATAAAATGTCATTAAAGAGGAATATCTCTACATTCCATCCATCATTATTGCTATATTTCATCTTCACAGAACAAAATCTGCCTTTCCGTCATCACAAACAGGTATTTTCAAAGTAGGAAAATTATATTATTCAATGTTTGGACACATTGTTCCAATCCTCATCAGAAAGAATTTTATCTATGTGGTCACCTGTTTAAAGATTATAGGAGTGGAAATATTGATTTCACTCAAGAAATACACCATTTTAACAGAATCTTTCTGACACCTGTGCTTTACCAGAATTGTTGTGTTCAGCTTAGTGCTAGTAATTTAGCATAGAGGCTTCTTGCCCAGATGATGTTAGAGCTGTAAACACACATGGATATCTGAGTCAGATTTTTGCATAATAATTTATATACTCTCTTAATTCTTCAGGGCATTCTATACTTAATAAAACAGGATAGTGTTATCAACATGTCTTTTTTCTTCACCCAAATCCTTTCTGTGTGGAAAAGGTAAACAATAGACAGTGCACAAAGTCAAGGCTCTCATTCTGTATAAGATGTCCCCTCAAAATGTAGCTATACTATAAACTCTCAATATTCATACATGCATTTTTTTCAGTCACAATTTAGCCATAATGTGGGGTTATAGGCAAAAAAGTATGTGTTTATGTGAAAAAGAATGTTCTTGCTATCCTCAGTGGCCCGTTTGTGGCTTTAAATATCCTTATCTTCCACGGCTTTGTATTGGCCAGTGTTGCTCAGTACATACTTATCTCCCCCCTCATTTTCTGCACAGTCTATTTCACAGCTTTCCCAGCTTTTCATGAGAGAGATGTAGGCCTGCTGCCTTACTCCGTTGATGTACTTCATTTGGGGATACATAGTGTGACATGTTATACCGTGTGTCATATTGCGCGCTTTGAATAATCCTTCTGTTATATATTATTGTGATTTATTGTTGAAATCTATGAGGTCAGGATTTCACCATTAAAAATGTGCTAATTTGTTTTAGGAATGAAAATTATTGCAAAAAAAATCACCAAGTGTCTCTCTCTGTGTAATGCAAGTATTTTAGTGATTTTTAGTTTCTGCCTTTGCTGACAGTGGCATTTCAAGTAGAATTTTAATTTAAATATTTGTTTCATACTTGAATGGTGGAATTCAGTTTCTCCCTGTGGTTCCATAACTCCTCTTCAATGGAAGAACTCTTTTTAAAGTAAAAGATTAAAAATTCTTGACTGAACAATAATGAAAATTACTCTCCCATGTGCTTTCTTCGGGAGATCCTTGTAGCTAAATCCTCTGTACACAAGAAATTTATACACAATTTCACATGTGTATGAGCAACTCTAGATAACTGAGCTTAGAAGTATTAAAAATAAAGTTTTATCTTTACTACAATAAATTACTTTGGGTTATTAAAAAATTACCTGATGCAGTCTGTGGTTGTTGACTCTTTTTGACAGAAAATATTGTCAGTTGAAAATGGTCACACTCTTCTTGTCAGAAATACATAACTGATGGCAAGTGTTTGTCATTTTCATTATCCCTATTGTCCACCTTCCTGTGGTAAGGCAAGTAGGTTTAATTACCAGGGTCTAATGTGGTTCAGTAGAAACATAAAGTGAGGGGAAGCATATTACAGGGGAAAAGGAGCGGGACTAGGTGTGGATGTACTGTACACCAGCCCCCAGTATTTTTACATGATATTTAGGGATTAAGAAAGAGAGTAAGATAATTTTTTGAGGAACTGTGACACTCAGCAATATTAAATTTCTAAGCTTTGAAGTTAGATAGCTTGCAACATTCAATATCACACTTTCTGGTAGAGCAAAAAATTATTTCTTATATATGGAAGTAGAAGAGGGGTAATTTCCATTTCTAAGTAGCCAAAGCATCTCTTTATATATAGAGTATGTATTACCATATATGTTATGTATAAGATTTGCTTCATACAAAAATTCATTAAGGCTTATGTATGACTGTTGTGCATTCTGAAAATTCAAGAACAAATTTGAAGGGAGTATTGGAAAAAAAATCATATTTTATGTCAAGGAAAGAGATTAAATTGGTAATAATAGTTAAAAGACAGATTCATGATTGTCATGGATGAAGGTCAAATGCATTTATCAAATGGCTATGCATATAATGAGTCACAGCTTCCATGTGTATATATTTGTTATAGAAGTGTGTGGCTCCTTAAGTGTACCTATTAATTGCAAACACTGGAGTACAGTCTGTTCTCATTTTATATTGCTTTTCCATATGCATATCAGAAAGAGAGAACCTTTTCAAGATAAGATTAAATCTGAGAAACTGAGGTAACAAATTATTTAACTCTTTGAGAGACAGATATTTTTCTTTTAGAAAATGAAGAGAGGATTGGACAGACAGTAGAACACCTGAAAATATCTCCATGAAGTACAAAAAATTGATATTTTTCATCCCTTTCAGATACCCACATCCTTATTTTAATTAACTTGCTCATATAAATACAGCAAGATTGTCGTATTTTTTTAAATAACTCTTTACTGAATATGTCAACAAGATAATATATAGTGTATAGTGAGGTTTTGAAGTTAACAATGCGTGCAACATGGCAGATTGCAGAAAACAGATAACGCAGACTTCAAACCATCTATTTTTCCATGTTAAAGATAGAAAGTATACCAAACACAGAACAGAATCAAGTGTGCATATCTCAGTTAAAATCAATTTTATGAAAGATCATCTTCAGATGTTTGGGACCAACTCATGATAACAATTTGTTTAGTAGCTTATCTGTTTCTGAGAGGATCAGAATTCAGCTCTCATGAGGCACATTTCCACAGAGCCCCAGTGTAATAAAAGGTTGCCAAATCTCTTCTGTGCTAGTTTTCCATATGGACGACTAGCCAGCGTCCTTTTAAAGAGCAAAATATTCTCTGCTGTACAAAAGTTTAATGCCAAATGCTTCAATATTGCCTGTAGTATCATCTGGGATACAAAGTGCCCTGTTCAATAGAGTTCAGGGAAGGAGTGATCATCAGCTTCCTAGGATTATCTCTGTGTTTAGAAGAGAGCATCAGGCAGGATTTGATGAGGATCAGAGCCAGTAAATTTTGGTTTTGGCACTCACTTCTGTTTTGTTTTTCCACTGAGCTGTAAGGATAAGTCATGTGTAAAACTACTATTCTCATGTTCTAAAGAAAAACTTTAATATCTCCATGTTAAATTTAAGGTGAAGAAGTACTATAAATGTATAATTCAATGGGAATTAACCACTTTACTGTCAAAAGCTGAGACTGAACTTTCACTTCAATGTCATTAGTAAAGTGCCTCATGTAGACCCTTAAACCAATAATATCAATATGCATAAAGGTTTTTTGGTTTGCAAAATTGAAATCAATAAATTTTTCAGAGAGAGAAAATTTCTCTCATGAAAAAAAGAAAATGGTTGAGAGAAAAATATGGTTGAACTACTTTAGTAGCAAATAGCATATGACACTTCATTTTTCTGTTTTGCTTGACATTCACTGTAATCCTTTATTGGCTTACAGGGAAAACTGCTAATATCTTTTCAGTTCAAAGTAGCTTATTCCCTAAACATTCTTATAAAGAAATTCAGTAATAATGTTCCAATAAGAACCTGTTAACACAAAGTCCATGCATTAATCAGGTGTTTGTTTCTGCCAGCAAGCCACATGCAAGGAACACTTGTTAAAGTGACAGAATCCATGAAAATAAGGACCTGTTTGTAAATAAATACATCTTCAGAAGGAACCGAACACTGGGAACAGTGGTGTCATGATACTTCTTTAACACAATTTCACTTGAACTCTTATTTTATTCTACTCACCAATCTTTCTGCACGTCTATGGCAACTCTTAGCTATATGCAATGGAAGATGGGTGAGATTTTGCCTGAAAACAAATTATTTGTTCCCAGATCCAATGAACTTGATCAAATCAGGACTTAAAAGTGAACATTTTGGGTGAGTTGTATATGCACATATTTGGCATTTCTGCTCTATAGCCTTTAGTTATTATATGTGGCCAGATATTTGCCCTAAGTGAAGATCACCCAATTTTTACAAACCCCAAGGAAAAAGCTACTAATCTTAAACTTTACACTGCCTAAAGATCATTGTCCATTTTTAACTCTGACTTTTTCTAAATACTTTACCTAGTGAAATTTGCTCATTATGTACTTATCTAGGTGGGACCTGAGATGAAATCTCAGATATTTCTACAACTGGCATTTTGAAAAGTCCCAAATTCTGTTGTAGATTGAAATACATTAACTACTTTGGAGCTAAGGAACAATTAGAATTGGGAGAAATATTCTTCAAATAAAACATATGACTCTTCAGTAGCCTACAACTCTGAATTTTTAGGTAATATTCCCAGCTCTATCTACAAATTTTTGTATAAGGGGCTTGCTAGGTTTTCCTCAGAAGAGTCTTCATAGTTAAGAAGCTTTTGTCAGTATCCCATAAAAATAGATATATTTTACTTCATACTGAAAAGAAGCATAAACTATGCTATCTTTAATATCATTGCAGTTTTTGATCTAGGTAAGCAAGTAAAAGTCTACATATGATACATACATACATACATACATGCATATATATATGTATGTATGTATATTTCATCATTCAGGACCAAAATGAACAGTTTCTGAATGCCTTCTGTTTTCACCCTGTTAGGTAAGTAACCAGATTTGTTGTCATCAGGTTGGGCTTGTGGATCATTCACCTGTAGTACAGGCCAAACTCTCTGAATAAGTCAATTGCTACAAATAAGGTGCCTTGGTATACTGAGGTCTAGAACAGAAGATTCCTCCTGCATCAATCACTGAAGTACAAAATATGAGTAAGCATGTAGTTTCAAAGGAGGCCTTTTGAAATTGAATGTATAACCAGTTATTTCATTGAAATTAAATACAATGTCCACACCCAATGGGAATCTCTGGCTCTGCTTAACTTCAAGAAAACTCCAGCATGCAACAGAAGTGTGCAGAAGCACAACTATTTGCTGCTTGTCTTTTGACCTGTGGCACCTAAAATATGTTAAACAAACAAAACAAACTAAGAAACAGCAACAAAAAACCACCAAAACCAAAACTCAAAACCCAAAAATATCGATCTTATCATCATCTTCAGTAAATAGATCACAAAAAAAGCGCCCCATTTTGCATAGACATTTCTACCTAGAATTATGCCGCTTGAAATCATACAGTAAAATTTTAATCAGCAAAATTTTAGTGATTTAACTATTATAGTAGCCAAACAGGTTGCTTAGAATACCTGCTATAGTTGAAGAAAATAGCAAATATCTAGGATATAGAGTAGAATTTAAAAATATGATTTTAAAAGATGTTGGTGGGAGGATGCGCTTCCTTATAAAATGGTCGTACTTTGCCATCAATCATAACTGGGTTCATTTTGTCATTGCAGAAAATTAATGTTATCACGTGATCTGAATTGCAGGAAATACATGCTCATAGACTGCTGAGTTTCAAGAATTGGCTGAGTGAAATGAGCAAAAGAAAGGATTAAAACCGTCTCTTCCAGCATAAGGAGCTTCATAAAGTTAAAATTCTAAGCATTCCACTGTGAAAGTGCTTCAACATTTACTTCCAATCCACATGCAGCAACTTCCTGTCTATCCCTAGGTGGTCGCTGTAAAAAGTTCTCTCTTTGGTTCCTTACTACCTCAGGGAAGTTTTGGGGTTTTTTTTTTTTGTTTTTTTGTGGGGTTTTTTTTGTTTGTTTGTTTTTTGTGTTGTTTTGTTTTGTTTTGTTTTGTTTTTCCCCAATGTGGTGTGAAGTTTAGCTTGTCCCCAAGCACAGGAGAAAATTAGCTACATTAAAAAGCAAACTGAAAAAACCCCAAGGAATTAGACTCCACTGAGCTGGCAAGAACGCCACAGTTCTTGGCAGTCATTAATTTAGTAGACTGGCTGAACCATTACATAATTTTGAGAGCTGCATGATGGTTTTAATGCAAGCATGATGTTTTGCATAGTGCATATAAAGCTCAAGGACTGAGAAGGTATTGCAGCTAAAGATTCTAGGGTATAAGAAAGCAAATTCTAAACCCACCTACTGCTTGTGAAGCACAAATCATTATGGAAAACTTGAAAATGCTTAAGGTAAAAGAAGGGTAATTCAGAGGGACTCTGTCTACCTATGTTCTCAAAATTCCTCTGTCAATCAAATGCTCTGCTAATGTTAGTCTCTGTATACTTTAATTGGGGAGGAAAAAAAAAGCAAAACAAACAAGCAAAACCCACCAGGATTTGTACATGATGTTCACCACTGAAAATATTTCAGTTCATAGTAGCCCTGGAGGTCTTTCCAGTACTAAATAAATTTTTACAATATATTTCTTGTTTGTTTTCTTTTTTTTCCTATTTCTCCATACTGAACATAACTCAGACCCTTAAGTCAAACGAAGCTTGAACCATACAAATTAATAGCAAAACGTTTCCATTGTCATTATATTTGCACCATGTTTTCAGCAACACACATTTTTAGATTTCAAATTGTACATGAATAGTGCAGAGCTTGGAGCACTCAGAATTTCCCTCATTCCGGCTTTACCTGAACGTGCTGTGTCTACAAATGCTGCTCTATTAAAAAGAGGTGCAACTTAATGACAGCTCTCTGTTACATTCTGTTACATAACCTTTACCTCCCACTGAGAAGGGTCAGAGAATGCCCAAAGTTTGTAATGAAAGTCAGGAACAATTTCTAAGATAAAGTATCTAGTACTGGGGGACGTTTTCAGAGCAACTTTTGCAAATAGGAAGCGAGGTCACTTTGAGTCTGACACCGAGATCTTTCTACATTTCCTATTACAAGTAGATTGAGAGAAAACAAATCAAACAAGAAAGTAGCATTTTTGGCAGCCCTCAGAATTCCAGCTTTCAGTTGGAGGTGGGAAATGCAGAACTGACAAAAAGGAATGGATGTATTTCCAATTGTTTGAAGCTCAACACCAATTGCTGGGTTCAAGTCACAAGGGTTGTACCCATCTTATCTGAATTTCTTTTGCCTGTTCCTAGTGACCCTGTTTTAATATGCACTTATTTTCCTGTATTCCAGGACACCTAGAAACTTAACATCCCTCAGACAGCTTCGACAGCAAAGTGGTTAATGTTTGAAGAATGAGTCATTCTTTCCTTTGCCATGACATTGGGTTCTTATTGTACAACCCTGTACAGTACTCAGCAATATTTTTTAAAGATTTAAAAAGCAAAGAGTTACAAAACCATTTGCAATTAACTTGAAATAGAAAAGATAGCACTTTTTTTAAATCCCATTATATAGTACACCGTATAAATTACAGAGTATTCAAATGCATAAATGCATCTGTGTAACATTTATCAAATGTAATTTTTTCATTGTTGTTGGGGGACTTATTTTTTCCAGAGTTTCTTCTCCTTGTCCGAGAGACCCCCATCTTCCCTCACTATCACGTATGACAGTGCTCCAGGTCTGAGACGTTGCTGTTGCAGTATCGCATGTTGTTGGGGATGTGGCAGTCTGTGTAGTTAATGCCCCCGTTTGGGGTATAAATGGGCTGCAGTCTGAAATCTCCTTTAAGGAGCTGATCATTATTTAAGGAGACAATCTGGAAGCTGGTTTCCGTCATCTCCAGGATGGAGTTGTCCTTCTTGGTCCCTGCCTCACAGTAGTCATCTTTCCGACGGCCCCGGTTATATTTCCACTTCTGGGAGGTGTAACGACCTTTTTTGTGCATATGCCAGCAAAAAATGCTGAGCAAGACCACGAGGACAAATATCACTGCACCCCCAATCAACCCTGCCAGCAGAAATGGGGAGCCTAGGTTCTGAGAAGTCGTCTGCTCATGGCTGGAAGGGATGTTGCTGCCATTCAAAAAGGAAGCCTTGGTTGTGGCTTCTGAACAGACAGTGTCTTCTCCAGTTCGGTAATTGTTATATGTATCCAGTGGAACCAAACAAATCCGATAAGTGGATTTGGGCTCCAGATTTACCAAGCTTGATTGCTGCTTCTCACCACTAATTATTCGTTCATGAACAATTCCTCCTACCAGACTATGGCCCATTTTAACCCATGTGAGTTTATATGCCATCACGCTAAAAAGGGACATCCAGTTGACTTGGATGCAAGTGTCATTCACGAAGTGGATGGAGAGCTGAATCCATTCAGACAAAGGAGGTGTCACCCTTTCTCTGTCCTCCCTGTCAGGCACAGTGGGGAGTGTGGCTATGATGGGAGTGAGAGGATTGTATTTACTACTTGAGGGGGGAAATGATGAGCTGGGAACTAATGTAGTTGGCATGGTTGTAGCTGGGACTGGGGTGATGATTAATGGCAGACCAGGAGTGGTGGTGGGGCACGACAACATATTCATGTTGAGCTCCCTGACTGCCATACCTCGGACCTGCTCTGGTCCCTGGCACATAAAACCCCGTACGTTGATGGAAGCAGGAATAAATTTGAGCCATTCAGTGACCCACTTAATGCTGCAGTCACATAACCAGGGATTATTCCTTACAGTGAGTTGTCTCAGATTATGGAGATTATCAAATACTCCCTTTGCCAACATCCGAAGCTGATTGTTGGATATATCAAGACGTTCCAGTTTATGGAGGTTTGAAAAGGCTGTAAGTGGTATATGGGTTATCTGGTTGTCCTGCAAGTAAAGTCTTAGCAGATGTGTACCTGGAAGATCTGGAGGAGGGTAAGTCAGTGAATTCCGAACTATTGAGAATTCCTTGAGCTTGGAGAGGTGGCTAAAGGTGCCTTCAGCTATGCCTTTATTAGTAAGGAGATTGCCGTCCACTATCAGACGCTCCAGACTTGTAAGATTCTGGAAGGCCAGGTCTGAAATTACAGCAATTCGGTTTTCGTCTACTCGAAGTTCTTGTAAGTCCAGTGGAAGGCCTACTGGCACACTGCTTAAGTGATTCTTGGACAAGAACAGAAGCTTGAGGCTGATGGCTTCCTGGAATGCCCCATCCTCAACGCCAACAGTAGAGATGGAGTTGTCATCCAGGTGCAGTTCTTCCAGCTTCAAAAGCTGAGCAAGAGCAGCACGTGAAATGGTCTGAATGTTGTTTTCCTGCAGGTGGAGAACCCTGACATTCTTGGGCAGGTTCATGGGGAATTCATCCAGTTGGTTGCCATACAGGTAGACTGTGTGCACAGACTGGACATTGTGCAACTCTGCAGGAAATCCAGCATTATTAATTTGGTTATTATGGAGGTAGAGGACGGTTACACCCTCCGGTATCCCAAGAGGCACTGAGGTCAAGCTTCGCTCATTACAGTAGACAAAGTTTCGGTCACAGCGGCACACTTTTGGGCAGGCCAAAGTTTTGGAGACCTGTATGTAGAGCCCCAGGGAAAAGATAAGCCATGATTTCATGAGAAGAGCCCAATCTGTGGGCCACATTTTAGTCCACGAACCCATTTCTAATTTAAAGAAATAAAGTACCAAATTGTTTGAGAATTGATAACAATAATAAAGCACAGGTAACAAAATCTCAGGTCATTAAAATTGGCTTCTATTTATGTCCAGTGTTCAGGCCAGAGTTAAAGTCCTGGAGGATAAGCATAAAATAATCCTTTTGTAATTGACCTACCGCCTACTTTTGATAAGGAAAACAGAGTCTTATTAGACAGGGTTACAAAGTTTGTTGCCTTCCTCCATGTGTGCTGAAAGAACCAGGAGCCATGTCTTTGCAGATGAGCAACAGGTTACTTTAAAGCTACCAAAAGTCTCTGTGCTTGGAGAGATATTCCACTGAAGTCTGTTGATGTCTGTCAGCTTTCTGAAGTCAGCAAAGTCCCCATATCAGCTATCTGCCAGATCTGGCCTGCCTGTAAAAGGAAAGAGAAAAGAAAAATCTGAATAGCATGAAATGTTAAATAAGGAAGAACAAGTCCATTAGAAGACTATTCTAAGGCTTATGGATTTCTGGGAAAAAAAGGGAAAAAAAGGCATTAATATTAAACATTAGCTTAATATTACTGTTAAATAGTCTTGAAATAGATTTGATGCAAAGTCATTGCAATGACTGAAGGACTTTCAGTGACTTCACTGAAGGCTAGATCTATCACTTGCGTTTGCATACTAGACCTTCAATCTTTGTCCTCCCACAGTCTGTTTAAAATTTTAAAACTAAAAACAACCCAAAACCGAAACCATTTAACTGGAATTTTTGCTCAGGTAATTATTTTTCTTTTGCAGAACCACTGACTTCAATGACTGCTGTTCACTGACAGTGTAGATTCTGGGCTGTATTATTTAATCACACTCTATGTTTTTTTCATTTCCTACCAGACTCTGGAATATTCTGCTTCTATTTCTGTAATGCCATGATATATGTTGTCCAAATTAATGCACACTACCAGATTATTGTACCTCACTGTAGTGAATTAGAGACTTGTGAGGAGAATCTTTTATCAAGTATGGTAGTCCACAAATGTAAGATATCTTGCTGTAAGACAGGTATTTGCTAAATCTATCATCTTGATATTGGTTCTGGTGTGAACTGTGCTGTCAACAGATTTCAGAACTTGCTTTCCACTAAATGAAACAGGCTCACATCTGCTAAGTTATTGTTTTGGGAGATCAGCTCAAACTATGGCAGTTTTGCAGAACACTTCCTTCGAAACCATAAAGGTTAGATAGGTCTTTTAATTTTGCTACACAGTTATCTGTGAATGGCTACATAAAAAATTCCGCCTGTAAGCATACTTTTTGTTTCCAGCTACTATTTATTATCGAGATCTATAACCAAACGTTCCCAGTCTCTAAAGCATGCAGTGAAAGGTGCTGTGTTGTTTGATGTTATCTTGTCTTATGTTGTTTTTAATGATTAAAAAAAAACCACCCTGCATTATATATAGTTGGACCTAATGAAGGATAAAAACCTTGGCAAGTAAAAAGCATGTGCAGATCTCAGGGTCTTCAATTGCAGTGACATAAGCACAATAATTTTCCAGGTTTTGTTTTTTGGCTGGGATTTCAGGAAAATAGAATTTTAGTGAACAAAAATATCCTGTTTCAAAATGGTGTTCACTTATCTATGTATTTATTTATTATTATTATATTTATATTTATTTAAACAATTAAGAACATCCATATCATTCAGAAAGAAATTTACTTTGGGCATACACAAAACCTTGTTCTTCTGATACAGCTGTGCAGTTCATAACATGTCTCGATGCTACTTTTGGGAATCCCATGGACTGGCAGTCTGGAAAGCATCCTTGGGAGACAAACTTACAACCCTTCAACCTTGCACTTGCAGATTACTGTATTTATTTAGGGCATCGTCAGGTATCAGCTGCAAGGTTCAAACAGCTGGAGATATAAAGTCAGACCCTGAAAAATCCTGTTTATCATTATGACTTCAAATTTTAATGATACGCAAATGTAATAGTGTAATACAGCCTATGCTGTGTATTGTCCTTTTATAGAAACAGTTAAATTAGATACCCCACTGTTCATGGTTTTCTCTCTCACAGGCATATTTCAGTCAAGAGTGATTTCTTTTCAATTATGGCAGATGACGTGATACTGTAGAGAAACTCTTAACAGGATTACATTCTAACATGAGCCTAAGTGTGACAGTTTATCTGCCTCTAATATGGCCTGGCTCCCATCTAGATCATAGTGCTCTGATCCGTCATGACACTCTCCTTTTACAATGAGAATGGATATGCAGAGCCTCTTCTGAGATGCTTGGGACCACACAGGGTAATGATAGTTGTTTCTCACTGTTCCATCATCATCAGCGAGAGACAGCCTGTACCTCCTGGCAGAGACAATACTCTGCACTGAACTCGCTTCCGACTCTAAGTCCAGTTACTGATTAGGTTTTATTTCACTCCTGGGTATAATAGAAAGCCCAGCTGGGAACATGCAGCTACAGGCAGCTGCAGTTCCCGGTTTGTGGGAATCTCCTAAGAAGGGACTGTCATATTAAAACTGATTTATGCATTCACCTCATTCTAGTACTCTGTCCAGTGCACCTCTCCCCCAAGCAAATGTGGCACCCCAATTAAAAATTTCAGTAACAATTCAAACAAACTGGATCAAGGACACAGCACTTCTCATTAGATATTATAAGAAAAAGAGCTTTGATTGGACAGTCACTTAACTAGATTCTGGAGTTTCTCTCCTTTTCTTGTTACATGGACTTTGCTATTTAAAATCCGTTAAAATTTTCCTAATGTTTTCTTCCCTTGTGATGGTAAGAAAGGTAGTAATTTTGTTAATGCCAATATCCTAAACTCTAGATATCAGTCCTTAATAAACTGATACAATAAAAATCAGTACAGTTTATATATATTTGGGATTACTCTTGATTGTACTAAGCAAGAGGAAAAGGACATATATAACTAGATATTTATGACTTCAGGGTTGCCTGTGGTGTGGCAGAAGTAAAGAATGAGGAAGCAAGGATAAAACGGAACGTATTTGAATAACTTTTTAGGGAAAGGTTTTACTTCAGTAGTCTTTTACAACTACTTAATACTAACTTATAACAGGGCTCATAGTTGCTGTATTTTTCAGCAAATCTCAGGGACCGTAATGCAAAAGTGAGTTCTGTCTCTGTGTCAGAAATCTCTACCCCAAAGATATTAAAAATTTGAAGAGTTGGAAACCTGCTTGATTAAAAAAAAAAAGAAACTCTGTGAAGGAAAACCATCATCTGTACATTCCAAAAGGCTGGAAAAGCATAAACAATTTTTCCTTTAGTAAACTGCCAAAACTGAAGGCAGGTAGTGCCACTTAGCTTCCCCCACCCCTTCCTGGCATGCTGGCTTCCTAATGCACGCTCTCTGTTTTCAATATGACTGCAAGTACTGAACTGAGTCTCTCTGCAAATTTACTGATTGCTTGCAGAAGTAGAAATTTGGAAGCGGAGGAATTAAGGGCATTCCTTTGCTGTTGTGACTGTAAATCTTGGGAGCTGACTCACAAGCTATAGGTGGCAATAACTTTCCTTATTTGAAGTCACAAATAAACCAATCTAGGAAGAGAAAAAGGAAAGTGTCAAAATTAAAAAAGATCAACAAGTAAATGCCTCAATAATAACATATCTGTCCATCACCAATTTGGCAATTTTTGTTTCTATTTCCTCCCCTGTACACTTGGTTTCTGTTATTTCTCACTATACCCTCCTTAGACACAAGTTGTATCTTTCAAGTGTGTAAGACATTTCCTGCCTTACTGCAGCCAGGATATTAAATCCCATTAGGATTTGAGGAATGATACAATGAAGTTGAGAAAAACGCATTGAAATAGATGAAAAATATCGCATTTTAGGTACCCAAGTCTGAAAATTTGGCTTAGTAGTTCCTGCAATCAATGGAAAGATTTCTTTTCATAACTTAAGATGCATTTCTGATCAACAGTCTTTTTCAAACCTGCCTTGTTTAAATTCCCTTTCGGCATAACTGATGCTAGCTGGAAAAGAAAAATCCTGGCTTTGTGTACTGGATAAAAGATAAGGTGTTTTGATTGAAGATATTTAAAGGCTGAAACATCTGGCTGCAAGTTGGGAAGGTTGAAGGTTTTTTTTAATCATACCTTGTCAGAATCACTCATTCAACTTCCAGCTTTTGTCACTCTGCTGTGCACAGACATGAAATAATTAATATATTACCGAAAATGCTGTTCAATTATAAATTTGTGGTATCTAGGGAAAAAAAAATCTTTAATTCACTAGCAGTCTGCTTATGGAACTTTTTCCTACCTCGCTGACTGGTATACTGCCCCAGTGGCTCTGCCTATGGTGTCTAAAGAATCTTCAAAGCTGCCCTCAGAACCATCCTTCTCACTTTTCATTCTGCAGTCTTCCAAACATGCAGTCAAGATCCCTGTGGCTACTTGAGAACCTAGTGATATTCCGGGAATATAACAGTGAATAAAGAGAGAAGATAGCATGTGGAGCCAAGCCTGCATATGAATATTTACAGCCCTGTGTTATGAGCACAGGGTTTTGAAGTGCTCCTAAAGCTAGGTTGTCAGTCTTCATTAGCCTAACCGGGGTTTACATTAAGACAATAAATTTTTCAGAGAAAATAAAATTAAGAATACTTGGCTATTCTTTTCTTCAAGGAATCCTTAAAATAATAAAAAATAGGTCATAGGAATCCAAGGCTCTTTTTTCTCTGATAATCTAACCACTCAGCACCACTTTTCCTAACAGTTCATCCATTTATCTGGACCTGAGTGCCATGCAACTTAAATTGAAAGGCAAGAAAAACCAAAACCAAATGGTTATACCTATTCTTTTCACTATTAGCAGTCAGTGACTCTTATTTAGCACTAAACCATTTGGCATAAATTTTCTTGGCTGTACTGCAGACCAAGGTTATAATCAAGTCATAATCTTACTCTACGTAATTATAATATGCAGTAAGTACAAGGTTATTATGTCTGGAACTGAATGACAAATAGAAAAAAAATCTAATTCCATTCCTATGAAATCTAGAACAGAGTTTCTTGTGCTTAAGAAAAATATCCCCGTATTTCTATCAAGTGGTAACAAGAAAAATTACAGAATAATACCTGACAAATCCCTTTTTTCCATATAAGTAGAGTTCATATCTACACATAAATGAAAAACCTGGTGCTTCAGTTTTTTGGGGGTTTCTTTGGTTTTTTTGGGTTTTTTAAGTGATTAGGAGCCTTGGGTAATAGTTTACTGTATATATTTCTCTATGAGTTACTTGGGTTTGATTTTTGTGTTCAAATTTTAATATGAGTCTATAATCTCTGCATCAAAGGCACAGGGAAAATGACCCAAAGGAATCAAAATGCTTATATAGGAAGCCCTTTTGTATGCCTGCTGTTCTGGCTGCTTCATAGTTATGGGTGTGTATTATGTAAGAAGAAGAGGCAAGGAGGAAGAAAAATAAGTGAAGAAAAAGAGATAAAGAGGAAGAAACCATCCTTGGTGCCCTCTTTTAAAGTGAGTAGTGATGACAGGATAATGATCAGTAGCTAGTATAGGAAGGAAACTTTAAGTGTCTCTGTACACTCTTACAGACACAATGAAGTCTATATGAGTCGATTTTGGCAGACAAGGGCATTAATGTCTTTGCAATATTGTTAGCAAAATGATTCAGCAAATGTACACAACTGAACTCTAGTGCTTTTTTCCACTCTGATTAGGATGTTTCTGGTTTTACCTCTCAATTTGAATTTATAATTATTCTCAAAACCTCAGATCAGGCAGCCTGAGGATGCAAGCAAAATTGATTTGGATCTTCCTTGGTGGAGACAGAAGAAAATATAGAGAGTGGTACATCTTGCAACAATGGGTGTAAAGACATAATTTGCCATCCTTCTCCTTGTTTTTCTGTAAACTCCTGGTCCTCCAAGCCTTTTTTCTCTTTCTAGCTACATTCCTGCAAATTATTATGTGGACACATTGCCCAGAAGGATGCAGGCTTCAGGAA
This sequence comes from Falcunculus frontatus, assembly GCA_013398115.1. Taxonomy (NCBI): domain Eukaryota; kingdom Metazoa; phylum Chordata; class Aves; order Passeriformes; genus Falcunculus; species Falcunculus frontatus. Next base: position 100,635 of record VZRV01005745.1, on the reverse strand, counting down.
ATCTCTTTCTGAAAGGCATGCTATTATAATGAACGGGAGCTTTGTCTTTGGAAATTTGAATAGTGTACAGGTTCTATAGGACTCTGATACAGCCCAATTCCTGACTGCCAGGAGGGGGAGCTAAGCCAGCAGGAAACTTTCTGTCCCCCGAATAAACAAATAAATAAATAAATAAAAATGGGACTTGTTTTCTTCCCACTTTGGCTGTCCACATACACATGCACACACTTCTTCAAAGTTGTCTGTGACTGCTGACTTGTTCGAGGGCGTCTCTGTTACATACCTGGCAAATTGAGTTGTATAGGACTCTGTTACTGGGAAAATTAATGTTCATGTATTCTTATAAAAGCATTATTCCCAGCTTCATGGTTCAAGATTTTTTTACTTGTAGGTTACTACAGAGTGAAATTAAGTCACAGGCATGAGGAAGCATGGAAGAGGGAGAGAGAGAAAAGAGAACAAATAATGGAAAAAAGATAGTTTCTTGGGGGGGGGAAAGCTCAGATAGAACAGTTTTTTTCCTTGTATAGATTAACAGGAACTAGTAACAGGTGAAGAGAGAAAACCTACTACAAGACATAATCACTAGAGTACTGCTGTACTTCAGGAAGCAGGCCTGAAATAGCTACAAGATCAATAGTGTTAATGCCTCAGGTAGGGCCATGAATTCCAGGCTGCCAGTCATCCTGTCGGGCAACATGTTGTCCCACACACCCTGCTCAGCTCCTCAGACTCCTCCATAAAGGGGTGTTGAAGTGCCAAAGTTCAGGTGTGGAGACTACCTAGACTAATGTTATCTTCATTCCTGGGTTTACTAGTAACTGATTTGTAACAGAAGGAAGTTATTCTCAAAACTTGGTGTTGCACAACATCAAGACTACATCACCTGTGAAAATTAACAAACCTCTGAGCCCAGAAACATCTACATTTCCAGTCTGTGGCACAAAATTTGTCCCTGCTCCTGCATACATAGGTGAATACAAATTTTGTCAATAAATAGTCTTAAAAATAAGACTATTTTTTAATTGTAAAACCCATAAATTAAATACTGTAGAACATCTAATAGAAAATATATCCATCAAAATTCATCTTTTAGTTTCTCATACTATCCAGTCTAATGTGAATGACTTTCTGCATGACTTAATCTTGCATGGACCTATTTCTATTGATAATTTAATCTTAGGAGTTCTAGAAATGGAAACTGCCACTAAGAATGTCCTGCCTGTGGAGTCATGAATTCTAATGTAGGAAAGAGCCAAACCCAGCATTTCAACTAATTGTAGCTGTTAGAGTAAAAGTTAATGAGGAGACACATGGCAAATTAAAAAGCAAAATCTTTAATTGCATGTGCATGAGCAGACGGGACTCCCTCACAGAACACAAGGGAGAAGAAAAGGTGTAAAGCTCCAGGTTTTTAACCAGTATGAACTTCTGAGTTGTGTAGGACTTCAAGGCGGCCCAAAGTCATTGACAGCCCAAGCATCTTTTTATAAGGAAATATCCCTGCTTTCATTATAAAATTGCTGATTGCTGAAAATTTGCTCCAGATGGTGACCATCATGATATTTTCACTCCACTGGGCAAAGAGGAACAGATGATCACCTCCAGGACTCATTTTAAATGGAGTATTGCACCCACTAGCAAAGGGTTATTGGTGTCTTTATTAACCTTGCCCCAAGGCCTACTCTAATTTTTCACCAGTCTAATGCTGCAGTGTTCAAAACTTAACAAATTTGTCAAACAGTGAGAATGATCTATTTAGTATGTCAGTAAATTAATTTCCTAGTCTTTCATCCCCAAAAGCTGTTCTCATATCTTAGGTGAAACAGTTTTGATAGATCTCATCTAGGACTCCGTAAACTCATTAATGTACCACGTGATGATGTGAAGTTGGATTGAGAAGGTTGGAAACGGCAGATGAAAAGAATCTCACATGAGAAGCTATCTGGAACATTTCAACAAAATACATTTTGTTTAAAATATATGATTTCACTGAAGCCAAAAACTTGCACGTAGATTTGTCAGTTTTGATAATGTTTTCAATAGGAAATGTGCCTGAGGTCCAATGTTTTCTGATCCTTTGTGAACAGAGACAGAAAGAGAAAAAATGATAGGGGAAGAATAAAAAATTTACTTTTTTACCCAAAAATGTAAGTGTGGACACGATTCCATTTCATAAAAGCATTTGTAAAATAGTGTTTACATTCCACAATTTAAAACCATGAAAATTGTTGTGGAATTATGTGCCTCAGGACAGCTGCACTTAACACAGTGAAAGAAATAGAAAGATAATCTTTCTTGGCCTTCTTGACCATTTTCCAGAGGGCTTACAGCTTTCCTTGACAGAACTAGACACGACTGTTTGAGAAAAACTAATAATTCTAAACTAATTTCAAATAATTCCCCTTTTGGAACACATACATTCTGTACTGTGGTTAGCATAATGCATTTGTACTAAGAAAAAATGATGGCAACCTGCTGTTTCTTTGCAAGCAAATTGGTTCCTACCTATAAATTATTCTACACTGTGAAGCAAACAGTTTGCTTTTATCTAGAAATATGTGGGCAGCCTGGCAAAACGTCTGTGGAGAATTTGAAAAAGCTGCTTTTAGTGACCTAAGTGGCTAAACATTGCTTCTTTGGAGACAACATTTTGACACATTTTAAATGTGTTGCATGGTGCTACATCACTGATGAGATCCTGTACTGTGTCATATTACCTTGTGGGGTATCGTTCATTTAGGATCTTAGGCAAATGAGCATGGGCTGTCATATTCTTGTCTTCCATATTTGTAGCATATGGCCTGGAGAAAAAATATGGCACGAGCTGCCCTTCAATTTCTTAGGCACCTCGATATAAATAAAGTTGAAAATGTCATCATACGTTCATCTTTCCAACAGAGGCAGATGGAGATCTCTCCTTCATATTTTAATATTACTTAGCATGCTGCTCCTTCACAGCTCTAAGAACTACTCCATAAACACTGCTAAAGAGCTATCAAGAAAGATTAATAAAGTTGTTTGCACTCTTAACTACTTCAGAGAACCTGTCATGCATGGTGTAGTCACTTATGGGACCAGTGAACAAAAGATGTTCCCCAGATATAGAAAAAATCTTGCTTATATGACACATTCTGTTATGGGCAAACAGAATGTTATCAAACAAAATTCTTAAATCATTGCCATCAGATAGCCAGTTAACAGAAAAGGAGAAAGATATTCAAATGATGGATGAAGAATGTACAGCTAAGCCTCTGAAATCCCTATTCAGCCAAATAGCTGCATGTCAGCATCAACAGTGTCTGAAAAGAGCCTGGGGATCTGGATTTGTTATCTTTTCCCAGTGATACAGTTACACTTTTCTGTATGCACAGGTGGAGAAAGTGCAATCATCAGGTGGAGAAAGTGCAGATAGGACACAGAGCACTTCATGCAGGAAACAACTTATGTTCCCACATATCATCAGAATAAATAAAAAAAAAAATCAGTAATATTAAACATCAAAGATATAGCTGTGACTGTAACTATCTTATAGCAATAGGAAAACATCCATACACTGTTTATCTGGACACCAGTAAACCCACTGATTTTTCTGAGTACAGAGAAGAAAGAAACACCAGAGGCAGTAGGAGAGAAGAGTTTACCAATGATACAGACCATTAACAGGTTTTTTTACCTCACTTACTTTTGTTTGGTTCTGCCATTTACTTTTTGCTAATTGTCATTCAATATTCCGGTAAGTCTACAATAATAACTATTTTCAGTGAGGGAGTCCTGTTGTCTCTTTTTGGTATTGCTGGTCAAGCATATATCCTAAGAATGTATACATCTGAGGATTAAAAGGATTGAAGAAAATATGATAGGATTAAAGAATTTCTTTGCAGCAATGGGGATGTGAATCCTCCCTGGGTCTTGATTCTGACAGAGAGCAAACTTTTTGGCACTTTTCTCTGATTTGGTTCTCCTTTAGCGAAAGGGTACACTACTACCTTTCCCCAAGAGCCATTCAGATCTCCCATTTAACCTTGAAAGTTCTTTGAGAAAAGAAGGCTGCATGGTGTAGAATTTAACATGGGGCAGCTTCACTTTTAGGTACAAGTAAAAATAGGAGAAAGCTAGAAATAGTAAATAGACATTTCTAACCCATTTCTAACTCAGTTGTGGAATTAAAACCACAAGAATCTCATGAGAACTCTTAAGGGATCACAAAATAATACATACAGGCGGTGTTAGCCAGCCAGATCACTGTTCCTGCAGGATGAAGGAGTACTGATTATATGTTTAAACACTGACTGCAACAGTTTACATCAACCAAGAAACTACTATCCGCCTTTAATTTCTGGCAGCAGCTCAGTTCCCTGGGGAAGAAGAGACAGAGCAGAAGATGAAATGATGTTTGCATCTGCAGTTATGATTTAAGTCACTACTCAGTCTTCCTTCTTTCCTTGAAGGAGCAGAGATGCTGCCAACACAGAAGGTGCTCAAAGACAAAGCAGAGCCAAATGGACATCATTTCCAGAAGCTGGAAATATGTTGCTCCGGCCAATTTTTCTTTTGCCCCATGCTGATGACTGCAGGACTGACTATTCTGTGTGAATAGTTTCCCCTGATATACCGAATCACAAGTCTTCTGACCATGCACAGAGAAAAGAGGATACAGTAATGGCAACAGGTCTAATTTTCTCCACAATGTACAGAGTACATACACAGGAAAGAGCCTGCCATCTTTGTTCATTTATGAAGAAGCAGCTCAGAGCAGAATAAAGCCCTAGTATTCTGTCCTGAATTTTCTGTCATTATATTTTCTCAATAAATGCTCTAAAACATTTTTAAAAGAGCTTGCCTAAGCTTATTTCAACCGTGAAGTTCAAAGCCTTCATGTTGAACGAATCCTGACAAAGATGGAAAAGAACACAGAAAGCAATTCTACTTTGTTTTTCTACTTCTCTTCTTTGCCTTTGAGGTCTGTGTGTGGTTGCATCAGTCGATCAAAATTGCCAGGAGGCCCACAAATGACACCTACCAACAGTAAAGCAAAAACCATAGTCCTCTGCCATTAATGCTTCACGGTGGGTGATCTTTAGCCATGTGCAGGCAGCCAACAAGAGACTCGCAAACCACTTAAACTCTCTTAGAAGTTTTTAAGTGGGTCTGAAGAGGTGCAGAAGCCTGGAGCTGGCCGCAAACGCAAACACAAACGCTCAGCTCAAACGCAAATTCCATCTGACATGTGCCAAATCATTCCAGGCAGCAGAGTCCTTATCAATATATGTCCTTGTGCTACTTTTCAGCACAGTTGTTATTGCAAGGAATCACAAAAGTATTATCAGCGTTTTGCACTTATACAAAACTAGGCATCTCAAATGAGTTCAGGAAGGCAGAAAGGCAATGCACAAAAAAACCTGAGAGAAGGCCAGGGGGAGAAATATATAAAGAAAAAGTGAGATAGAGTTTTAAGCTGTTCTACAGGCAACAAAATATGCCTGCTGAAAAATGCAATTATTGTTTTCTGCTGTTTGCGAGCACTCTATTTATTCAGGTCACTTCATGAATCAAGTAAGAAGACACTCATGTTTCCTATGCAGACCTCTGGGTACTTTAAATGAACTTCATACAAAGATGTGCTATGGTACTTGGGGGTTTGCTGATGGGTTTTTCTTTGTACTGAAAATGGAGGCAGGTCCCTAATACAACTATCTTTGTAAGTATGGGAAATCTTGGATTTTGATTTATGTCTACACCAAAATTTTACATACTAAATGCACAGGTTCTTTACTTAGACTTCTGCTAATAAGGCATATAGTTGGCATAACCCACTGATGTAGGGTATAAAGAAAGTGTTAGCTTTACATGCAATCCATGGTATTTTTTGCAATTTTACCTCTGCTCATCTGTTCTGACCTCTACATGTTCCTTTTTTATAGGGGTTATAAAATAAGGGAACTAAAAAATCAAATCAACTTTGATGGCTGTGGAAATATTGCTATCGCTACACGCATAACAACAGGCATGGGCTTGCACCTTCCTGTTTCATTGCATACATTGGATGCATACATGCATATGTGGAAGCAGAGGAAATGAGGAAAAATATCAAAATCCTCTGCTTTATGGAGAGATAGATGGCAGAAGAGCCTATAAGCAGCCTGGAAAAAGGATTTAGAGAACTTGAGTAACTGCAGATGTTGCTTTGATTACACAAAGGAAATTTTCTTACAGTGCAAATCCCTTTTTACTCCACCTCTGTCTTTGGGCTACTGCATCTGTGTTGTGTTATGCATAATACACAGCTTAGACAACAAAGTGGCACTGAGGATTAGAATAAATATGAAGTGGAGAAGTCATCTGAGGCTTCACCCATCATCACCACCACTCCCATATGCTTTCAGTTTGGTTTTGGCAAGAATTTATCAGACAATTCACCCCAAATCTCTCTAGACATCTCTGACCCATTTCAGCAAATAGCTGACCTTAACTCAAAAAGTGGTGTGAAACAGTAAAGGACAAAAAAGAAAAGTTTTGGTTATTCCAATGGATAAGACTTATTGACTCATATGAATACAGCCCACAGCAGTTGAGTTTACTTTACAGAATACGGTAAAGTATAATTTTAGAAATTCTTTCCTTACTATTTGAATCAAAATAAACTGCATTTCCTAATACCATACATCCTGAGAGATGCTGCTACATGCTCTTTCCAAACACATGCTCAAACTAACCCACCCTGGCAGCAACTACCTGCAAGGCCTTTGGGTCTCTTGGGAGATATTTCCCTCCTCTGTTCCAATGAAGCAGAAAATCGTCCTGTATTCAAGAGAAAAAAAAATCCGTTTCTATATTCACTGAAATATTTAAAGCATTAGCCCTCTTTAAAAAAAAAAAAATTCAGATCTTCTGCTTAGGACTTATACGAAGGAGGAAATCTTGTCAAAGCAATAATGTTCATTATTATTACTAATAACCAACTACTTTTAAAGCACAGATAAGGACTGACTAAGCATTGAATGTTTAAACACATTCACTGTGGCTGTTCTGGTCACTTTCTGAGTTCACTTCCCATAAATCATTGAGTTGCACTGAAACAAAAGAAAATGTAAGGTGATTTGAATAGGTACCTGTAGCAAATTAACTGCAAATACCAGTCTTCACCTGGGAAGCTTCTGACTCACACTGCCTAACAAGAAGCATTGAATTAGGAAAATTCTTGCATGAAAATCATATTTTGAATACCAAGACACACAGAGATTCATCAAAATTGGTAAAGTATCTGTAAAACAGGCAACAAAAGTATTCCTTTTCTAAGCAAATAGTGAAGTGAAAATTTCTGTGGAAAGGGTTCTGCAATTTATTAGTCGTGAAACAGGGTCCCTTAAAGAGAAGAGAAAGGGATGCACACTCTAACATGTCTAGTTCCACTATTTCAGGCACTTCTGGAAGTGTACAAGAGGAAACTGGATAGCAAAAAGCAACTCCCACAATTTCTTGTCTTTGCTGGAGACAAAACACTGAGATAGATGGACTGTTGGTCTATCTCAGCTGAGAATTTCTTGTTTTAGTTGGTTGTATCTCATGGTCTGAACTAGGGACTGAGCATAACAACAGAAATGCAGCTTGTATGGACCTGTCTATTACATTTGCGGAGTAGTTGAGACAGAAATCAGATATGGTGCTATCCTGTAATGTATCTGATAGCTAAAAAGTTATTAAAAAAGCTCAAATTCTGCATTTTGAAATTCCGAATAGTTGCTAATCACCATAAATATAATGTTAAACCAAAATTGACCAAATAATGTATTCTCAAGTGATTCTTATTTCCTCCTGAGCATTCCAAAAGCAACAAAAAGGTCTTTACCGGTCTATTCTGCTTTTAAGGCCATGAGTTTTTAAGGCAAGTACGAAAAAAAAAGGTAAAATGATGATGCAAAAATATGCTTCCAGGGCTAAGCTCTGGTTCCCTAAATAGCAATGTTCTGCTTTAGCTTCAGAAGACTGGAAACTATAGAGTGAAGTAGTGACCGCAGAAGGAACTGAAACATATTATCATGTTTTGGATTCTTTTCTTCAATGACCTCTGCACCTTTCCTATAGAGAAAAACCCAAGCCGCAATGTCTGTATATAGAATTGTATTGCCTTGAAACTCAGACTGTTCTGAATCTAGTGTTTGAGTTAGAACACACCTGTAATTTTTATTTCTCTAATTTTTGTATATATGTAATTTTTTTTCTATTCCATTTGTATTCTTTGAGATATAAATGGGATCTTTCTTCTCAGCGAAACTTTGGTGAAAGAGGTCATCTAATCAGCTGATATATAAAGTCTATATGAAGTCTGTGAACTTTCTAGGTTATGTCGTTTTCTTTTTGACTGCTGGGAAGGTTGTCAAACACAATCCTTTGAAGGAATACTTGCTCACCGTCTCATTTCACCTTCTTTGAGGTAAGATATTTAGAAAGATCCTTGTCTTCCACTAAGATATAGAATCCATACATTTGCTTGTGTTTCAGTATAAGGAGAGTTTAGAAAAAATATCTCCCTTTCTATATTGGACACTTATCGCAACTAAAATTTCAGATTAAATATAACTATAAAAAGAAACAAAAGGAGAGGATAACCACATATTTTCTTCTGATCCTGTGCTTGATTTCCTTCTATCGCCACCCATAACACACCCACGTCAATTCTGATCAATCCCTTTCCCCTTTCTGTGGATGAACATTCCAAAAACTTCCACTCCTCTCTGCCATTGCTAACCTAAGTAATAACCATCACAATTTTTAAAGTCTATTTTCTAAGCAATCACTATTTTTCTGCTGTTAAATGTCCTAAAGATAAATAAATAAAATCCAGAGATGGTCTCTCGACAGCTGTGGTACTGGCACTTAGTAAGTGCTTGGTAACAGCAAACAAGGATTGTTTATTTTCTTCACAAAAAAAAATGAAGTTACAAATCTGTGGTTCCAGAATATTATTTTCCTTCCATGTTGTATTTTCAGGCTCTCTCTCAGGAAATCAGGTCGGCCTTTGCATCAGTTACTGCAGGACATAGTAAACATCATCTCAGAGTGTCAACACAGCCATGAGAGTTCAAACACTGCATTATTCCAACATCATAATTATATTCTGGGATCTGTTGGGCACAGTCATACTTGTCATTGTAGACATCATTATTCACCTTCGCATCATCCTTTCTAATTCAGACTAGGACAGTAGTGTCCAGCCATCAGTCCTTAGAATGGGCTATGAGTATGGTGAAAAATGAGGCAGCAACTTAAAGCTATTCCTTAGGAGAAGTAGAGTCCAAAATAGTGTGAAGGTGAGGCAATGTGCCTGTGATGGTTTCTGTTTCCTGACGCAGAGTCTTTGATTAAACACTGAGCCAGGAGCAGTCAGGCATGCCTCTAAAAGGGGAGCTTGGAGAGACTAGTGTCACTCCACTGACAGAAAAAACTCCACTCTTCAGTCTCTCTTCTTGGTAGACTGATTTTTTCTGTGACAAGCTCTTTGGATGAAAACTACCTTACAGTTAGAAGCAGTAGATAAAGACAGGATGGAAAATGAGACCATCCTTCTAATGTATGGCAAGTAGAATACCCCTGCACCTCTAAATGGTGCTGTTTAATTGATGAAGTAATTAATTTTTCTAAGAAATTCTGTGGTGGCCTGAACAGCCCTTAGCATTTACATTTGCAGTCCTTATCCTCATACCTATAATCGCAAAGTCTTGCATCTCAGGGAAGACAAGCTTAAGTACTTCTGGACCCACTGGTTCAAGAAGATGATGCCATAGAAGACATGCCATATGTCTTAAGATTCACAGTAAAATCAGGTTGCAAGTCAGAACCTATAATCGGACATAACACCAGTGGATGTGTTTCTTAGGCTCAATATGAGCATTAAGTAAATATGACTGATTAATTCAATTATCCTACCTGGCTTCCCACTTAAATATTTATGACAACTCTATCTCTCCTGAGCATAATAAAAAGTAAAATGAAGCTGAGCACCTAAAAACAGCATTCTTCAAGTTGTGTGGGTAGGCTGTCCCAGATATCTCACTTCAAAGTTAACAAAAATTAACAAGATGAAGTGTTCTCTGCTGCTTGTGTTCAACAGGCAAAGAAACAGGATTTGGTGCAGTACCACAGACTCCACTTAGCCAGTATCATGGTAGAAACAGGGGATATTTTCCTCTTCTGAAAAATTTTCTGAAACTTTTAAGGTTTTGGATTTCCCTCCTCAAAAAAAGGAAGCAAAAGTTTGAGCCTCATATGGTCATGTGCTGGCTTTTTGAAGTTTTTTTTTTTTGCTCATACCAGCTACAGTCAATTATATTCACCCTAATGCTCATTTACTCATGTCAGTTCGGGGTTTGGAAGCTCTGTCCTGGACAAGCAGCACTGACCATGCTTCTGACCAGATGGCTGTCAGCAGGAGTCAAGCTAATTCCCTGGATCGTTTGTGTTATGGCAACGTGGGCCTGGAACTGACCTCCTGGATCACAGAGTCCAGACTCCTGCTCTCGCAGGCAATCGTGTCATTGGAAGGTAATACCTTGGCTAGGAGATGATGTATGGTTTGTTCTTCCTGCTGTGAATCCCTCCCTGTTTTCTCCGGGGAGATAAGAGTTTGTGCTTCAGCTGCTTTTGTTCCCAGGGTTAGTTAACGATCCCTTGCAAAATCACGACACGGCAAGCATCATTAGCCTCCTCCTGGAATTCAAAAAAGTATCTTTATTTTTCAGTTTAGATTGAGAGATGGGGCTGCTGTTCTGGGTTCAGCTGTGGACTGCATAAAGCCCTGTGGAAAATATACTTCCTGCAGAAACTGCTCTAGCACGGCCAATATCAAAAGCAGCTCAGACCTTTCCAAGAAATACAGGATAAGTCCCAGTATTGGGATATAAGAGAGTAAGGCCGGGACTTTAGGATCACATGTGTGATTTAATACACATAATTGTACTAGCTTGGGTGGTTATTCTGAGCTTCCTTCAGGATGCCTTCTTGCCCCCTTGGAGCAGACCAGAATGAGTATGACTCAAAGCGTGTCCTAAATCTGCCTTGGCCTTTGGGATTGGTGTTGTGACTCTACAAAAGACAATGCTAGATCTTCTGCAGAGTTAAATAAAGTTGCTTAAGGGTTGCAAAGTGAGACGAGAGCACAAGTAAAATTAAAAGTTACAAGTTCCTGTCTCTCCGTCTGCATTCAATCAGTGAAACCACATGTCCTCTCCTTAGACATATGGCTTTGAAGACATGGCCCTTAATGGCCTGAGGTTTGACTGTTCCAGCTTTGTTATTTTGGTTTGTTTTTTTCCTTTTAGCCTTTACTACCAAACTCAGGCAGAGTCACTCAAAGCAAGTAAAGGGAAGAAGACTGATGTCACAGTGGGGAACTCGATTTAATGGGAGCACTTGTAGAAATTCTTTTGTTTCTTGAAAGCATGTAAATGGAAAATACGATTTACAAGGATACAGGGAAACAAGGACACAGCTTCCCCTGATGTTGTGGTCAAGACAGCTTGGAAACTATAGTGCTGTGAGACAGAACAGCACAAACATACACTGCAGAAAGCCAAGGCAACTATTCAAATCCATCTTTGTTTCAAGTACCAACTATTAAAGTGACCATGCTGGTTTTACCTTGTTCTCTATGACAGTGGGTGACAAAAGGCTTTTTAAATGCTGAAAAGTTGCAAGTCTGCTTTTTCTGAATTGCAGAGGGAATTTGTCTTCTTGGGTTTTGAATGACAATGTGGAGTGAAAGCCAGAAGGAATAGTTGCACATACTATGTCAAATATGCACAGAAGAAAGAAAAGGAAATATAAACCTGGAATATGGAGACTCCTATGGATTAAAGTGCATAGATTATACAGCATGCAGGTTTTAATGTGGCCTGAACAAGACATAGTAGAATTCGTGGCAGTTATTTTGCTACACGAACAAGGAAAATTAACCTCATGTTGCTAATGCTGCAGATTACCCCAATCCCTTGATTCAACAATATCATGTGGACAGCTTTGTGCCAAAGTTAAATAATCTTTCTGTCTTTCACCGCTTCTTGCAATTCTTTTTAATATTGATTGAATGAGCCATCTTAGTCCTCAAATGGAGACAGAAAATTACTATAGAGAAAAAAAATCACCTCTTATTCTGTTCCTGGTGTGCTCTTGATTCAAATATTATGATTTTCTAAAATATATTTCTTATTTGGAATTTTTTAAAAAAGTCTTCTGCAAATTAGAGCTATGAGATAGCTTATTGTTGAGAGTGTCATTAATTGCAGTTGGTCACATCAGTCACGCCAAGAGCTTTTGGGTTCATGCTCAATGCTCAGCATTCCTAGGATTGATTTTCTGGTGGAAATGTTTATAGAAAGCTATGAAGGACAAACTCAACACAACAACTTACAATTCACTGTTAAAGTCCTTCTCAAGACTCATGCAAATGTGCCCAAAAAGCAAGGAAAGAGGAATGCAAATGTATCTCTCCCATTTTCAGGAATTTCTGCTTCCAGGGCCAAATTCTCCTTTGATCAAGACGGCTATTTTATTGTGCTTGCCTGGCTGAGAACGTACTGTATACTATTTTGACACTTCAGATTGAAATCTGACTAAGGTATGACATGGACATTTGAAGAAATCAGTAAAAAGGAGATGTATAATTCTTAGCACCTTAAAAAGGTTCTTTTTTTTTTTTCTTTTCAAGTTTGTTTCTAAACATATCTAAGATTTCTGGAGAAATATTTATTTTTTAAAACTGATGCCACAACGTGATAATGAAGTTTGAGAACATGAATGTTCTTCCTCTCTTAAAAAAAACCAAAAAACAAACAAAAAAACCGCCTCCACTGTAACTTTCTTCCCAATGTCGTATGATAATATGTCATCATAAAGTCTGTCATCTGTATGCTTTCTCAATGAAATTAATATTGATGTTGTTAGTAGAGTGTTAAAAAGGCTTTACTGTGAGTTATTTTATTGCTTAATTTTGAATATTCAAGTTCTGTAATGCTCTATTGCTCATGTTTTGTATTTTTGAAGTAGGTTTATTTGCACTAGGCTGCAAGCCCACGTTCTTTATTTCAAGAGAAGCCAGAAATTATTAAAATTGGTAAAAGAAGATGGTCTATAGGAAATGTATAATTTTGAGAAACTACTACAAAATCATAGTCATGGATTCCTTTCCCATGTGTGAAGTTTCACGGCTCTGATTCTATTCCACTGCCTTTGAAGTCAATGGAAAATTTCCCATTAGTTGCAGTAGGCCCTTTGTTTTATTTTCAGAAGTATTTTTTAAAGTTTCCCATTTTGAAGTTCCCATGATTTAACCTTGGGTGTGACCTTGAGAGAATTTTTATGCCCATGAACAGAGAGAATTAGTGAAGTCAATGAGCCTGGACGGCTGGGCCAAATATCATCACTTCTAGTGCTATCATCTGTTAACTGCATAGAATGCCAACCACTTGACTTGATTTCTCCATCCCACTTTATAATTCGAGATATGTAGCTGTGCAGCTTATGCAATAGTTGTGCAGCTTATGCAATAGTTGTACAGCTAACAATGGCAGCTCAGAAGGAAAACACAGTTAATGCCTTGTGGAATGACAAGGACATAAAACTGCAAGAGAGTAGTTTCAGTATGTTAGGGATGAAAAAGCAAAAAGGCAATTTTCTCCAAGTTTCTTGGGATTATTCTGAATGACATTTAGTGTAATAGACTTGAGAGAAATATTTTCTAGAAAGTAGCTGAAACTTTGTTTTGCATAAATTCAGTTGATTCGGGCAAGCAATTATTGCTGCGTCAAGGGATTTTTTAAAGACCTGAATAACAAACAAGATAATGGGCTCTATCAATTTCATGGGATATTTAAGGGTCTAATTCACTTTTTAAAATGAAAATTTATCCTAAAGTTTCATCTGGTGATGCAGCGCACCATCATGCACTGTGTAAAATCTCACAGCCATGGTTTGATTTAATTGGAAGCAGAGATGAAAACACCACTGCATATTAACAGCAGTCTTGCTAATGAATGTCAGCCAAAACTTTAACTCATTCCAGGCATTGCTGTATTTTACTTTTATCCTCACATATTTCTAAAAAAAAAAATATCCCCTCCACCTCCTCCGTCTTGATGAAGCTCTCATTGCTACCAGCGTAATGGCGAGGAAGAACCCAACTGGAACCATGTACCGAATGTTCTTTTCCCTATTCTGTAACAATGACCTAAGTTCACACACACACATCTGTATTTCCACCTTTTCATTCCCTTTTTCTCTACTGCACATTTGTTCCACATTCTTCCTCCCTCATCTCTGCACTCCCCAATGTGAAGCACAATCCACTCCAGGAGGTTTCTGTGGATTTCAGCAAAGCGTGGACGGGCTTCTGACTGATATTCTCTCCCTCCTGCGCCTTACATAAATTAAACAGCATTTGGATTTCTGAAAGAACTGTATTTGGTTGGAAAGTGAATACTTCTTTTATTCTTAATTTTTCAAAACGGGATTTCTAAGGGGGTTTTTTATCCCTCTTAAATATCAAAGTAATTGTGTCTCAGCAGCTCCATGTTCCCCTTAGATTTGTGACCTGAACATTTTGTTTCCTTTGATGTGCTGATATCTTTCCAAAACAGCATCAATGAAAAAAGCATAGGAAGTAAATCCATCTTTCTTGAAAGAGGTCTTCTCTGCTAAACAAATGGATTTAAGGATATCCAGGCTCTACTCATAGGAGATAGCGAGAGCATTTAACACTTACTGTAAATGTACTTCTGTGCTAAATTACTTTTCACCTCTCAAATATAGTAGAAACATTAAGTAATGATGCTCCAGTCCAAAGGAAAACCAACAAATACATTATCAAGAAGAAATGAAAATTAGAAAACCTATAAAACCCCTGACATGCAACCAGGCCAGTTCAACACATTTGGTCTGATTTGATTTCATCTGTAAATACAGTAATATCCAGCAGACACCTCCCTGCTGAAGGCCAAATGTGCAAAGGTTCTCTTGACCTACTGATTTTAATAAAACATGTGTTTCAATGTTTCTTTAAAATTAAATGTTTAGGTTTGGGGAGGCTAGGTATCAAAGGAGTATTGGATACCCAGGAAGTAAGCACCATATAACTCAATATATTTGTTTGTAATGAGTTGAACAAAGACACTACTAAATTTACTATTAAACGTTGCTAAGTGATAATTTACTGGAAAAGGATTGCAGATGGTGAGTTTAGGAAGCAGGAATGAAAAAGTAGTGAAGGACTCAAAAAAGTATGGAAAGAGCAGCATATCATGAAACATCTGTTACGGTTACAAGTAAAATATCTACAAGTAGACTTTCCTTCTGTAATTAGGACAAATGCAAAAATGCATACAACAGAGAAAAATTGTACATCAATAAGATCTCAAAAAAGAATAGTCAAATTCTACAGAAAAACAGCATAAACTTGTGCTAAGGGTCCTGATTATCTAGTATGTTACTACCTACACAGGTTTGAAGAGACTAAATTTCTTAATTGCATATTTGTTTCAAAGGCTTTGATGGTCTCCTATTGTATATATTTGCCCTTCTGTTGAGGTGAAAAATTCAGGGTTTGGGACATTTTCTACTATTGACTGCTGGACAACAGTTGTGAAGGGGAGAAGGAATGGAAGCACCTCGTTCTCTTTTCCTCAGCACTCTTCTGTGTTCCTTGGAGCAGCATGGTCTCTCAAGTGCACACTCGACAAGGATGAAAAAAAATGCTTTCAGTTAAATCTATTGTCAGGTTTGGGTTTTAACCCATTTTCCCACTCCCACTTACATTTGGAGAGAAGGCATTATTATCCTTTCTAGTGTGGGTAGTATTCTACTTCCTATGCTCACATGCGGGACAACATGGGGAGTTTCCCTTAGTAAATTCGCAAGTAAGAAGTTGCTCTGACTTGTGAATCCCATATTACTTGTGTTGCCAGAATTGTTTTGACTTTTTACCTTAAACTGAGCCTTAAAACATATTTTCTGGCCTGTAACTTATAATAGTAGGCAAAACAACCGAAGTGAATGGTTGCAAGGCTCTTTCTGGTATTTTTCTACCAATATTAAGAATACCAGTGCAGAATTAATATCTCCTCACATCTCTACTGAACATAATGCTGCCACTAAGGCTTTGTAAATCCCTGCATCTCACATGACCTATGCTCTGATATCTCTGCTCTACTGTACTACTATATCGCCTGACCTGTTGCTTTGAGGTAACTCTGGTCCTTGCAAAATTTAGAAGCACTTGATATTTCCCTAAACCCTTCTGGCTGGTAGCAGCCTCTGCACAGCTATTTGCCATCTGAGTGCAATCATAAGCAGATGCCAAGTGATTGTCTCTGGTAAATGCTTGGCTCTGGCCCACCTGACCCCCAGGGTAACCCACTTTTTGTGGCTGGGCTAGTGACAGAGTTGTCAGGTGTGACTAAACAGAACTACTTATTCTACTTTGTTCTGCCAGAGAAGAACTAGACTGCAAGACAAGTTCAGAACATACCTCTATAGGGGAGAAAATACGTGCATGAAAAATCATTGATGTGCTGTTAGAGCCATGCAGGAGCTCCTACCTCACTTGCTTCACAGTGTGAGCAGAACAGGATGTGGATGTATGTCAGATGGTGGAGTTTATAGGGAGTGCTCCAGTGTGTCTCCGGTCTCAGTGATGGGTGTTCAGCACACCTGCCTCCTCTTGGACTAACAGGGAGGAAAGCACATACGTATGTGGAGGCTCTGGCCTTCATCCCCACCTCAGCTGTCATAACCACTGTCAGAAGTGAAGAATGTTCTCAGAACAGTACCAGCAGCTTCAGACAGATTAGAAGAGGTGTGTACTTTGTCTGATAATACTGATTATACAAAAAAGAGAACAGAAATTACAATGCTTAACACTCTGTATTACAACCAAATCAGAAATTGAATTGTTTGGTAAAAAAAATCTCTTTGTTATCTCTTGACTAAAATCAGATATCTGCTGTAAATAAGACAGATAAAGTTTCTGAAAGAAGAGCTCACTGTAATCATTCATAAAGGAATTGCTAGCCAACTTAAATACAGAATTTGCAATTAGCTACAACTACAATTATTGAGTCGAAACCCAGATGGGAATACTAGATGGGAAAAATCAAAATCTGTCATTATATTGGTTAAAAATACAGAGATAACTAATGTTAGGACTACATTTAAATACTTTATTTATACATTTTAATAACATTCCCCATTTTCAAGCATATAATCCTAATAATGTTCACATCTAAGAGTTTTCTAAATGGCAAATTATTATACCTACCATTTAGAGACCATGATTACACAAAGAAAAAACTATCTTAACCCAGGAAGAACTATCAAAAATCAATGAAGCTTAGAGGTATGGCAGGCAAGCTCTACCATACCTCTGAGCGAGATCAGGAAGTTTTTCAGACTAAGTGCTGTTAGCAGTGCATGCATCACAGCAACACTTGGTTTACATGCCCTTTTACATTTAAAAGTATGTCGTAAACATGAACAATTCACCAAAAATTTCTGTAGGGTAGATAAATAGTACAGACAAACAAGCTGAAGCAGAAAACTGAAGAGCTGTATTTTGAAAATTTTGAGCAACCATAAGATTTCTAATAGGATTTTAGACCTTTACTTGACTGGTATATATTTTTCATCAGTGCATATTTTCTGGTGAAAAGTCCTGAATCAACGACTTTAAAAAGATCTGTACTGCATTGCTATAATTAAATTTTGATCGTAATTTGGGTTCAAGTACTATTCAGACATGGCTGATATTTTCAGTGTTCATGCAAACCAGCATCTTCCTACTACTGATCTGGGACCAGGGAACTCTGAGGGTTGACTTTAATCAGTCTCACAATTTTCACAGAGAGAACAGAGAGAACACCACTGCACCTCCTCTTGGCCAAGCTCCCACCAACATCCCTGGCTCCCTGGAGCCAGGAAGGTAGTAAAGGTGCATCTGGATTTACACAGATATAGATTAATATATATTCTTCTGGGCGTATACTCTGAAAAAAGGTGCCATAGTCATATTCACATAGCCTAGGTCAAGTCTCATAGATACCAATAGCTTTAAGTATCCGGTAAATCTGGAAAAAAAATTATTAAGGTTGAAGTAAGATGCTTTGGAAAATATCAAGAGTTCCATTTGTCATTATTATTAGAGGAAAAAAATATATTTTAAAGTTATAAAATTCAACATAGTTCTCATTTTCACAGGAGTTTTTTGAGTTACAAATAGAAAATAATCAGGATTTAGAGCTAGGATAGTTGAGATTTGCCCCAAAGCAGTAAGGGTCAAATGCAATTAGCCCTAGCTTCCACATCAAAGTAGACAGACCTATAAGAGTTTCTGCATGACCTGTCCCTGGCTTCAGCCTGTAAAAGTTTAGATTGGAAAGAATGTCCTGAAAATAACACAGATTGTAGACGTGGTATTAGATTAACATAATTATGAGGAATTATTTGGTTGAAAACTTTGAAAATAGGTTACAAAATCCCTCAAACTTTGGCGTATTATTTCAAATTAATCTCAGCTGGACCTGACAACTGTTACCAGCTAAAGGCAGTTTGTGTGAAATAAAGAATTAGATTCCAGTGCAGTTACTACTGGATACAGCCAAAACCACAATTCCCATTTGGAGTAACTGGGCCCTTGTGAGGCAAAAAACCCCCCAAATAATAATGGAGATGAAACTCTCCAGTCACTCACTCGAAGGTCCCTCTGAGGTAAGGTGAAGGACAGAATGAGATGATGTGTATGTGTGAAAGGAAGATGAAAGCACAGCTCCATAGGACCTGTGCTGTACTTCGTCTTTGAATAGAGACATTCACTCTCTGAGACTTTCAGTCTGATAAATCAGCACTACAACAATTAATAATTGAAAAAGTTGAGACTAAATCTTTTCTACTCACTGAAATGACAAGATGGGCAAATACAGCACAATATATAGGCATCTTAGTATATTTTCTACTCTGTATTAAAATAAGAAGTCATTTAAATGCCTTTATTCTTAATCTTCCTAATATGGTAGCAAAGAAAAACTGATCACACTCATATCACCCTTCACCAAAAAAATGAAGGGAAAAAATTTCTCTATGCTGAACACAGATTTATGTATGACCTCCATTAACATTAATGAGAGCTTTTTAGCTAAACCCCCAAGCCCTGCAGCAGACACCTACACTTAATAATTTAGGAAAGAACTGCAAAGATGGTGGAATAAGACCTAACAAATAGGAAAAAAAATCAGCAGAAATCATACAGTAAGAAGAATTGCAACAGGGGACAGCAAAAACACTGCAGAAATTTGTAGTTTGCGGAGGAATGGGGTTGCTGGATTCTAACAGGGTCCTGAAGAGGTGAAAATAGACCTGGTGTAAAGAGGAGTGACAGAAGTCCAAGAAGCTTAGGAAGCTCAGTAGCCTATCATCACCTCCAGAAATAGTGACATATGCCTCCATGATGGTGCAGGTTGGAAGATACTGTATTATTTTCCAGGGATGAATCAAAGTGATATTTTCTGTTTGTGTGTTGTTTTGTTAATGGGTAATTAGCTTTGTTGGAAGAAATTTATCTGTCCTTGCTTCAGCAAAGGCAACAAGGAAGAAGGTATATATGAACAACTCTATGTTTTTCCAAGCAAAAAAACCTCAAAATAATATTTTAAACTAGATGAGCTCTTGTTGTAGCTGGCTGTATATTAAACACAATTTTGCAGCATAAAAGTTCATTCTTTCAGTTTTGCTCTGTCCCATCACACTGAAAGTGCATTGAAAGAAAATGAGACACATTCAGGGGTGAATATGTCAGTTTTGGCAATCTAAGCTGTTGCAGCTTTTCACAACCTCTGTTCTCTTATCCCACATCTTGTAAGTTAAATCCCATATCAAATCAGACCCCCTACACACGAGTAGAATTTGATGTAAACAGAAAGCTAGATTTAATGGAATTATATCAAGAATACTTTTGGGCCAAACTGTGTATAATAAAATTTCTGGCACTGAAGGTGGTCACAGGAGCAGAAAATCTAATAAACTTTTTTACTATGTTATCACCTTTGGATTTAACTATAGACAAAGAAATGTCAGAAGGTATCATTTCCATGCCATGAGGGGCTGCAAAAATATAGATTTTAAATTAAATAGCTATTTGAACGACAGAAAAAAAGTTGAAAAAAAGTTGAATTTAAAGCAATCTGACCCAGTGTAGCTGGGGATCTCTAGTATGTGGTGTGAGAAAGTACCTTTTACACCTGGAAGAGCTTTGCTGCAGAACAGGGTACTTATGCAGGGCAGGCAAAATGAATAAAGATTTAATCTACCATGTGTTCTAGGAAAAGGCCAACTACTTAAGGAAGAATCAAATGCAAGTATTAATTTAACATGCAAGAGACTTGTCCCAGTTGTAATTCGCACTGTGATTCTATGTTAAGGAACTCAGATTTGGTTAACATTTGTGTGATTTGGTTAACATTTGTGTGATTTGGTCAGCATTTGTGTGATGCCTGATTCCAAAAATGTTCAAAACCCTTATGCACTCGTTTAAATCACTAATCACAGTTTGTTTCTACTTCACTTTCTCTGTAGTGAAGTTCATAAATTTATCTACAACTTGTAAATTGACACTGCAAACCCTTTTTCCGTCTTGCAAATCAAGAAGCCTTGGTTAACTGGGTGTCCATTCTGTCTTATTTTGCATTCAGTCATATCTATGGTTAGATTGCTTCTTTATGAATAAAGAAAATGTCTACAAAAAATTAAAAAGGCCATGTTTCACAGTAACAGATGTAATCTGAAAGTTGCATAGCATTAAACAGAGAAGAACTGTGATTTATGATTGCTATAGTGAAAGGAGTTACAGTCACCAAAACAAAAGAAGAACATCATCGGAACAGCTGAGTGCTTCTCCCTCTCCGCCTTCGCCTCCTTCTCACTCTTCTATTACTGAAATTAATACATTGATGTGGACGGAGTTTATCAGGAATTTCTGAAGGACAACATTTAAAATATACAGACTCTCATTTTCTTTCACTTATAAATTAAAAGTAAAGAGCTGTCATCATTTTTCTCATCATTTTGAAAAAGCAGTGAGAGTTCTAAAGAAAATCTGAAGTCTGTGTTCTGAAATTTACCTGTAAGAAATACACTGCATGGGTGTATGTATGTATCTGTGAACATTTTCCTGTGAAGTTTTTTTCTCTTCCTTCTAAATATGATACAGACTTACCCAGAGAAATGGTATCAAAAGGGTTAAACGCATAATCTTAGTGCTGTTCTACACTGATGTCAGCAATTTACGACAGGATGGTGGGTTCCCGTGCCAGAAGCTATGGCACGTGAGAGAATGTTATTTTAACAGCATGATTCTCTACGAAAGCCTGTCATCTTCTGTTCTTGAACCTTTGTTAATGTACTGAGGCGACATGCCCAGATAGAAAAGGAATGTTTTTCAGCTGTTATGTGGTGGCTATTAATATAGATACTGCTATACAATAAATATGGTGCCACTGCTTGCCATCATTTTAAGTTGACAAAGACGCAGGAATCTCTTGGGACACTGTTTCTAAAGGGCCACAACCTTCATTCCTTATTCAGATGAAACTCTTAATAACCTAGCTCACAAGAAACTTTCCTTTTGAGAATTTTAAGCCCTTGAGACCATCTGGGCACAAATACCATGCTGTGTCAGGCCACATTCACTGTGACTGACAGGGCATAATGCAACACAAGTTTGAATTTTTCTGCATTGCTGCTCTCACACTCCTTAATATTTGCTTAGCATGCCTGACAATACCACAGTCAGATCCAGCACATGCTCAGTAGCAGGGAAGAGCTGAAATTCTGAACATTATGACTGCTTAACCATTTTGTCTGATTAACAGCCCTCATAACTCACAGTGGATGAAAAAAATTTACTTTTTAAGTCTTCCCAAAATTTCCTTTCTTTCTGTTATCACTTTCCCAAATCACCCAGCTGTACTACAAAGATATATGTACTTATTTTATAAAACAAAATAAAAAGCAAAGAGAAACCTTCTGTCTACTAAGAAATTTTTTTTTATATCTGACGCTTCACCAGTTTCTCACCATTTTCTTTTGGCTAAAAAGTTCTTGCAACATCATAGCCAATGACTATAGAGGTAATTCTTCAGGACTTACACACATGCCCTTCTAGGCAAATTATCAACAATGCACGTTCTTGAAAAGATAATTCTGTCTACCTGACTCATCAAGGAAGGAATGTGAGTCACCAAGATGAGCAGATGCACCTAGGTCACCTGAGCCAATTAGGTCACCTAAGCAATCATGGCACTTCCAGACATCGGGTCACTCACAAAATCAGCTTGGTGATCGGAGAGAGCAAGAAATTTCTGTGAAATGAGTGGAACTTATAAAAAAAATATCTACAGAGAAATGTAGCTCTATATTTGAATTTCCTGTATGTCTGTAAAAATAAAATACTTCTTTAATGTTAAATCAAAGTACCTGTTAATACTTTTTATACCAACATTAAAATGTAACATGCATGTATATATTAGTGCTCATATTTGAAATACAGTGGCGTAAAACTGGTTGTTTTACCTGTTTATACCTACTCATACATAATTCCTGCTCAGAAAATTTACCACCTACCTTTCACGTACATTTTGCCTCTGCTTACCCTGATCTGTTTTTCTGCCAAAAATACTGGAAAATGCAGAAAGATAGCATTATTTCTGTCATATTAAAAAAAAAAAAAAAAAGAAAAAAAAATTTTTTTTTTTAAAAAAAAAAAAAAAAAGAAAAAAAAATTTTTTTTTTTAAAAAAAAAAAAAAAAACAAAAAGAGAGAAAAAGCAGGGGGAGAGGGTGAAATCTCACCCCAAATTTCTAACTGCATCACCTCTGGAAACAAAAATGAAAGTTTTACAAGATCTCAGCTGAGGAAGTAGCTAATTACAGAAATAGGTGATCTACTAGTCAGAGAACAGAACTGTGATTCGTACAAGCACATGCTTTAGAACTAGAGGAGGCATCCTGGGTCAGTGAATCCAATTCCCTGCTATCATAAATAATCATGTCATATAATCCCATTCATCTCATTTGAGCTCCATCTTAAAACCCTTTTTATGAATTTGCAGAATAAATGCATTCATAGCTAGTTTATATTCATTTGTTCTTGTGTAACCTTGTCCTCTAACAAAAATAACTCATCTTCCTCCTGCCCCCCATTTATTTATAGAAGGCAATCATACTTTTTCTCAGCTATTATTTTGCTAGGCTAAATCCAGCTCTTTCAGTCTCCTCATGTAAAACAGCTTCTTCATTTCTCTAGTTATCAAAGCAGCTGATCTGTGTATCTGCTCCAGTTCAAACGTGGGTTTTTTAAATACTCTCTACAATGCTCCAAAGAGTTTTAACCCTTCTTATAACCAAAATTTCATTACCTACTGGAGATACTTAATTTCATGCCTACTAAGACATCTTTTTGTTTGTTTGCTTTTCTTTCTTTTCCTTCCTTCCTTCCTTCCTTCCTTCCTTCCTTCCTTCCTTCCTTCCTTCCTTCCTTCCTTCCTCCCTCCCTCCCTCCCTCCCTCCCCTCTCCTCCCCTCCAGTCCAGGTCCAAATGCTACCCTTCTGGGATACTTGCAAGTTCTTCTGGATGAAAAATCTCACATTAGGTATTTTCTAGAAGTCCATCTAGATTAAATCATTGCAGTCTATATTTTTGCTGTTGTGCCATGATAATAAGTTATTATAACATTACTACTGTTACAGGCTAATCCTACATTGTCAAAAATTGCTACTGTTTTATTACAATAACATCATAATTCATTAAAGCAAATGAGAAGCAGAAAATGCTGCATAGGTTGAAAAATATTATCCAAAATATATGTTGCATAAATAATATTATGTGCAAAAAATCTTTGTGAAACATAGGTTACTAACATAGCCTGGTATCTTAGATATAAGCAGATTAATCAGAACTAACCTGGCGAGTAAATGCTGGAAAGGCACAGGGTATTAGAATGAGAAGATTAATGTCAAAAAATACATGAAAAAGAAGACAGTGTAATTTCTTTAACAATATGGTACATGGCAAGATTCTGAGTAGAAAAAGAATTGTTTGATATGGCAAATATATGCTATATATCACAAAAGTGAGTAAAAGGGCAAGACAGACTAGTCAAGAGCAGTGGCCATCACCAGAGGCTTCATAAAGTCCTGAAGACTAAAACACTAAGAGATCCTAAGCTCTTAATTGTTCACATTTGAAAACAGGTTTCTGAACTTCTGCCTAGCTCCTGAATGCTTAACTGCTGTCTTGTTCACTCCCATACAAGGGCACATAGAATCATATTTTTTTTCTACTTAAGAATGCCTTGTTTTCTATATTAATAGCTTGTATTTATTCTGACCGTAAATTCTGTGGCACTTAGTTCAGCAGAATAGCTCCTAACTATAGAGAATACAATCACTTTAGTAGGTAGTTGACTTCCAGACCCTTGATCTGATCTAAGGAAAAAGATACTTAAGCATATTTTCCTTATCTAATAGCTTTTATATTATGATATTATTTCCCTTCTGAGCTAAATATTTCTATTTTGTGAATGTCTCCTTACAATAGCAACAAATTATATTGTGAAAAATGCATGGTTCCTTTTGGTGGAAGAAAAAATAAAAGCAATAAAACCAGAAAAATATCTCTTGCTGTTTTCTTCAATTTTGAAAAATTTGAGATACCTAGATTTTTATGGGACATTTCATACAAAGATCATCTTTCACTACATCATCTTTAAGTGTTTTAGAGGCAAAAGATGATTCACTGACACAGCTTTGAACAAAGTTTCTGGGATTGGTCAGAATTTTTAACCAGCTAGGACCAAAGGTTAAATTACTTGACCAAGTAAGCTCAGTGAGTCAGCAACAGAGTCAGAAGGAATAAGCCCCAGGAGTGAAATTTCATCTTTTTGAAGCCAACATAATTTTCCCAACGTTTTCTGCTTAGCCAGGATTTCACTTCAGTTTCTATAATATGCTTCTGCCTCCTCTAATCACTAAAGCACAATGGCTCTAAGTGGCTCTACAGTTACTAAATTTTGAAACTCTTCAGTTACTAAACTTTTAAAGGCTGTTTTGTTGGTGGTGCTGGTGATATTTTTTGCCCTCTCATGTACTTGATTTCATATGATTTCACAAAAGTGCTCATCAATCATTATTTCAGTAATATAAGCTTAGGCAAGTAGCTTGATTTAAAATTTACTGACACTATAATCCCTTTAAATAGTTCCAGCATAGCATTAACTTATTATAGAGAATGACTGTGTAATACAAAAATTGAATAAAGTAAACCATAAATAAAATTTCTGAAGAAAGACAGATCTCATGTCAGGCTATTTGCCCCAAAGAACATGATGGTAGTGTACAATATTTGTGGACTTGATCTAGAAACACTTTAGCAACTTTTGTTTATATGTATGGGACTAACAGTGGTAACATTTTCTGTCATAAGTATTTGGAAACAAAGAAAATAAAATAAATAAAAAATAAAATAAAATAAAACAAAACTTTTGTATTTTTGATCAGTCTGGAGAACCTTGAATAGCCCAGCAGATTAAATCTTTCTTCTTTCAACAGCAAGAAAGTTATTCAGATATTTCCTTAAAATAAGTATTTATATGTATTTTTTTTTTAGATCATTACTATACTTGATAAACTTATCAGAAAAATTTTTAAATACCAAATTTCTTACAGTCTTTTTTCAGCAACACTCAAAAATTAGTGGAAGCTTAGCTTTGACACCTTCAATACTTTCTTGAAAATCCTAAATTTCTGATGATAGTGATTGTCCAGAATTTTCCTCAATATGCTTGAGAAATATTTGAAATTGAAGAAGGGATTCTTTGATTTAGTACTCATATTTTTAACCAATTCAGATGGGCATATTTTCCAATGCAATTTTACCAATGACATTCAATCTGAACAGCTACAGTTCTCACATTACTGAGATAATGTTATTGCTATTAATAATCTCAAAGAACCTCTGAGTTTGAAGGCATTGCATAGAGACTCAGATGACTGCATAAAGGTCATCATTTTAATGGCCACAACATTAAAAATACTGGAAACTCCATGCACTTGTCTTAGTTCTCCTGTATGTTTACCTTCAAAAAGCCAGAAATTATTGTGACAAGAAGAACACTTGCAGGGAACATAACACTATATAAATGACACTCTAGTGCAAGCTAAGCTTATGGTAATATAAATATTGATGTTATTAATGCTACCTAAAATAGCCACTTAAAGTATCCAAATACAAAATATACCTATCTTGTGTTCGGTGTAGCAGTTTATGCCAACGAGGTATTGCTTCTATTGCAATTTTTTATTTTAAACTGATTTATTGCACTGATGTCCATCAGAAAGGGAAAGGAGATTGAGGAGATGCACAACGGGACTAAGAGAGGGCCAAGAAAATAAAGAAGACCCAAATGCACTTGATGTTAATAACGTAAGTTACACAGTATCTTTCTACAGATTTCCACAGTGTGTGATTTCAACTACCGGCTGCGCAGTAGGTACTTCTCCTGTGTGAATGTGGTTTCCTGACGTGAACGGAAATTTAGACAATTTTAAGGGTTTATCAATTAAGGCCTAAGGATATAATATGTACAGGATATACATATCAGATCTTATGAATAGGTGCCTGGACAAAAACTCCTCCAGTGTTCAACTGATTCTTACTATTATTTCAGCGCCTTGTATTCTCAATTACCCATCCAAGGCTCCAATTGAAGACAATGCGTAGTCAGTGCATTCTCTGTCAAAGGAGAAGATATGAATCCTATGGTATGTCTCAAATCTGATCAATCATTTTTTGCTATTCCAAATCACCAAACTTGGTTAATTAATTTATCTTAAGTAATAAGAAGGTTTCTGTATGCCAGCTGTGCCTGGTCCGTCACTGCCAACATATTTTCAACACCGATACATCAGTGCTTCATCAAAGCTAATTCCATTTGTGCTGAGATATGAGACTTAAATAATTTCTTGGAGACTATATATTAATTTCTGCTTTTAGAAAAATATCCTGGTGTTCTGCTTATTTGCGACAAAGGCTAAAAGAATAAAGATGGCATTCCAGCTAGGGAGACAGGTATCACGATTTTCAGTTTCTTAAAAAATCCTCAGCTTCTCTCATGTTTTTTTTGACTGATATCTGGAAACAAACATGTTTCAGAAAGGCAGTTTATTAGGTCTGTGAAGAATTCAAGCCTGAATGTTACAGGCATATATAGAAAATACATATATGTGTATCGGATCCTGGTTTTACAAACTTTCTTTAGATCATTTAGGTTCCAACTAATTTTTACATGGTTTTGATGAAAGATGCTAAGATGCAGTACTGAGCCTGAATCATACTCAGAATTTCTATGTATTAGCTTAGATTCCAGGTGCCCATGTAATAACTTTCTGTCTCCCCTTGGAATGCATTCTTGTCTCAGTGTCCGTGTTCCACTAAGACAAGAAAAAAGGGAGTACATCCTTTTCCAGGTGGCTTGTAGGAAAGCATAAAGACCTCATAAACATATTAAAAGTTTTAGCAATTACTCAGAGAAGTGCTTGAATGAAGTCTTGGTTAACCATAAGGGACACAGAAAGGGTAGTCAGAAGAAGTTACCCCATTCCTTTGAAATCAGTGGGAATTATTTCTATTGATTTTGCTGAAGGCGTAACCATCACTTAAGTCTTTGACTCCAGGAACTTTAGTCACTTGTATTAAAACAGAGAATCTTAGCTATTTCGGTGTTACTAAGTCACACAAATACCTAAAAAGGCGTTGCATCCAAATTAATCTGTCACAATGGGCTGGTATTAAATTTCAGGGGTTCATGCAGCTCAAACTTGTGTTTAGGACACCAAATAAATAATTCTGAATCACTTGATATACATTGTTCCACCAAATCAAAATGTTTTATTTGAAATTTATTTACATATTTCTAATTTTCAGCCAATTCTGAACATAATATGAGAAAGAAAACTTATGACTGTGTTAAATTTAGGCGGAATGGATTCTTCATTAATATTTTACGTTCTCTTTAATTTTTTGTTACTAAGGAAAGGTAATCAGATCAGATAATCTAGTTGACTGTTCATTCTTCTGTTCAAGTCCTGAACTAGAATAACTAATCTTAGAAAATTATGTCAGTACAGACCAACTGAGGAGCAGAGCTGCACGTTCAGATCACACAGTATATATTCTAGCATCATCCGACACACTGAATATCGAATCAGTAACTGGATGCCATATTTCATTTTCATATTTCACTGAAGCTCACCCAGTATGATATTACAGTATTTTCTCTTCAGGAAACTCTTGAGAACAAAAAATTTCACATATATATGAGAAATTGCTAGAATAAACTGCATATTGCAAAAATTATTCCAACATTCTTTATTAAGGAAATTAGTTTAGGAAGTTTTAGCACAGAGACAAGTTGTGCAAACCAAGATGTTGGAGACATGCATAAAAGCTTTCCCTTGAAATATATCTTAATTCCTCCCATGTCTCTAGAAGGAAACTGGTTTTGACAGACTGTATTTTGCCTCTGTTTCATTCAATTATTCATATAAACATTTACCAAGGGAGATTGGTCTTTGCTTTAATTCTCATTGCATGCCAGACAACCTGCTGCCTATTCTTATTACTTTTATTCCTTATTGCTGTTGTTTTGTGGATTTTGCAGGCAATACTGCTACAATTTAAATTTAAAAAAAAAAAAAAGTCACCATGAGAAAACTTGATCTTCAGAAAGCGCTTTTACTTCAAACTGTCTCAGATTCATATTTTAGGCCATACTACATTTTGAAATTAAATCTTTCTCATTCAAAAACCTGAAAATATAAAGGTGGTTCTTCTTGGTCTTTCCAATGGAGATAGTTGAAAGAAACTTCCACTAAAATAAATGTGTTTAAGTATATTGGAGACCTTGCAAAATGGTTATCATGTTCAAAACCTATTGACTTTGTCTGGAATTGAAAGTAGACAGAATTCTGAAGAACTTTACCTCAGCTGTGGAAAGGAGAGTGCTTCTCATTTTTTCTCAAACTGGGAGCAGAAGGAGCCAGTGTCATGTGTAGCATGGAATAGAGGCCTGTACTTCACAGGAATAATATCTCAGTCACTTTTGGGAGAGAGTGGGAAGGTAGGGGAGAAATCTAAAAAACTTCTATTGTTTTAGCATTAAATGACTGCAGTACAGCTGCATGACTCTTAAGCTTTGCGGAAAAATAAAGCAATCATAGATACTGTTGAGTAAGTAGTGTTTTTAAGTTAAGTAATTTTTAACCAAGTAATGTGGAGTCAATTGTCCCAGGAGCAATACTCATTATGCACTGAGATACTAGTGAGAAAATATTCCTGACTTATATGGCTACAATGGAGAGCAAAGCCCCTAGAAGTCAGCCATTGCTGCCTGGAGATATCTGTAAAAAGTGATATATACATAAATTGCAGTCATGGTCTCTCTGTTACAGTATTCTTCAGATTTTTGCTGTACTTTATGGAGAGCCTTACAATGTCTTTCCCCTATTTACTCCAAATTCATTTCTTTATATAAAAAAAATCAGATATTTTGAAGCTGCAGCTTCATGAGGAATCATCTGGTTATAGTAACATTTTTAATGTTTGTATTTGGGCTGGAAGCAGACAACTGTTTTCCTGCGTTTATTTTTATTATTCTCCCAGGCCCCACAAATTCACATAGAAAAATGGCAATATATACTAAGCACATGTATGAGTTTCACTACGGGATGTCATGCTAATCACCAAAATAAAGCAAGAAACTCTGTTCAAACAGTGTGAAAATTTTGCTGTTTGTGGAATGCCATTATTTAAAGTTTATATTAAAAAGTAGAGGATTCTTTTACATTTCCCGATTAATTAGTATTTTTAATAAAAATCTAACTCACTTTTAAGAATGAATTTTTGAACATGCCCTTTGGACTAAATATAGTACTTTTGATTCTGTTTTCAAAAGCGTTGTGGATTTTTGCATTTGCTTTTTAAACTACTATGGATGTAGGTAGCATGCACAAATAGGCAGATCACTGTAGTTGCCCAATTGATATGTCAGTGTACTGATGTCTATACATTGACTCATAAACAACCAGCACTCTCTACTTTACTTCAGTCGTTTCACAAAGGTCTGTATATGCACTGTGTTTCTGATTATTTACAGCCCTAAATATGTTTTGCCATGGCACTGTCAATTGGTCTGCTAGAGGGATGTTCACCTTCTTTTTGCTTTATCCTATAGGTGAAGATGTGAAACAAGGAATAAGTCTCTTTGTTTCCATTTATGTAAATGTAAAGTAATTCCAGATTTTAGAGGAATAAACCCATATTTATACTGGAGAAAAATCTGTGGTGAAAGTGTGACCCATCACACTTTAGTTTTTGATATTTCAGGTTTTACAATTCCTTTTCCCTTATTGGTAATGATACATCATGAGAAGACTTAAACCGTGGAAAATTATCAGAAAGATTCCCCTCTGTTTAAGACCAGTAATATGAGATATGGTGTTATTTATTTCACATTATTTTATTTACGACATTGCAATGCATATAAGGTAAAGGTTCCCTAAATGACTGTCAGCAATTATAGAACACAGGTACTTATTTATAATAAGGAGTATCTTCCTCCTGGAAATTGCCTCAAAAGCAAGAAATACATTGGGATCATGAATTCGACTTGTGTAATTACCTGCGAGAAAGGAAGAGGAGATTTGTTTCTTGTCAGATCGGTTCTAATCTCATTTTCCCACAGCCTAAAATGACAGCTTTGTACTGATATCTATTAGTGAACCTGTGGACTCCTTCCCCTCTGATAGGAGATGTTAAAATAGATGGAATCATAGTGCCATGAAAATACAACCCTTTAATCTTAATGGGAAGACCTCGGTTTCAACATGTCTAATGCTTTAAGCATTAGAGGTTACAATAGAAGGGCAAAGTGAGGGAGAGGGAGAGAGCGAGAGAGCAAGGGTGAGAGAGAGATGCTGTATATAACATTTCTAGAAGAACAGTCCATTGGGAGTAACTTTTGCAACACTGTTATTTGCATCTGGAATACGCAGCAAAATTGAAGTTATTTTGCTAATTACTTATCTAGATTGTGCATACGTATCAAGTCAGTAGAGTTATAAACATGATCAACGCACCCATAAATAATTGTGTGTACAAACCACAGCCCCGAATTTCATGATCAGAGGGGAATTTAAAGATTTTCAGTTCTGACTGACCAGGTCTCATGTTGCATATTAATAATTCTCTGCATGATATAAAGATATGCAATGTTATTGAACATTGCAGAACATTTTTGTAAAGGCAGCTTTCACTAAAGTTTTACATATTGGCATTAGGTTAATACAGTGATGAGCAGAATAAGATGACATAGAACAGAATGCAGTGTGGCTCATTATTATTCACTTTGGTTTATATCTAGCTGCAAAACATTGTACTAGTTTCTATAAAAGAAACAATGACTAACAAAAGGACATATTTATTCTTAGACATTAACAGCCTCTGAGGTACTACTGAAATTTGTACTGAAAAAAGGCCACTAAATCCTGAATGAAAAAACGTCACTGGCTACCAGCTAGCAAAATCTTACTGTATATTCTGGAGATAAATATTCACTGCAACGCAGCCATTCTGAATTTTCTCCAGTAACATTACAGCAATTGTCTCATGCTGCTCTCATCTTTCTTAGACAACACCATCACCACCAGAATATGCACAACTATAAGCATAACTGAAATTTTAAAATGTCACATTGATAGGGGACCTCTCATTATTCTCCCTACTCCTGCAATAAAGAGTTCCTGCAGCAGGAGAAATTATTTAATTCATGAAAACTGATAATTCTGAAATTTACTGCAAGTGGCAAAAGTCCACAGTTGCATTGATAAAGCCATTATATCTGTAGTCCTCTAGTGTAAGGAGATGAGGGTTAAGCCAGTAAATTTTTTAGAGCCATATTACATGTCCACAATGGTCACATGGCTGTGAAAATCAAGCTTCATTAGTTATAGCAGTGGTGGAATGAATGAAAAATGTCATGGAAAACATGCCAGTCGCAATGGGCATAGCAATTGCTATGAGACGGATATAAGGATCATAACTGCAGTGTAAAATAGATGCCTCAATAAATTACTTCACAGATGACTCCGAAACTCCAATCTGTGCAGCAAATAACTAGAACAGTGCTGTAAACCTGACCTTAGGCAATTGCATGCCCAAGCATTTACAGTTAAATCAAGAAAAAAAATATTTACTTTGTGTGAGAGATTTGAAGAGCAGGGTCCTCTATTGATTCTGAGGCAGCCAGGGCACAAACAGCAGTGTCAGCTCCCAGACTGCAATCCTTTCCCCTTATTGCTAAAGAAGGAAGGCTGGCCTACAGTCATGGCTCTAACAAGGAGCTCAACAGAGAAGTTTTCTGTTTTACGTTGTGGATATTCAGCTGCTGTAAACTGGTCGAGCCCTGATTTATGCAAGTGCTACACATCTAGTCTCAAGAAGGTTTCTGAATCTGCTTGTGCATCAGAATTCTTTGATCAAATACTGTTCTTAACTCTTCCTCCTATCTTATGTTTACATTCCCTCTATGTCAGAAAAAATAGTGTAGAATTTGTTTCTGATAATGTGCTTTTTACAAGGACTTGTACTGTGTGACTGAGGCTCACGTCTGCTTTGTAAGAACAAAGGAGCATGTGGAGGTGAAAGAGCAGTTTGTCTTCCTTACCTAAAAAATCTTTTCACTTCTGAAAGGGACTGGAAAAATAAGGCTCTGTTAATAGTGGTGGGGTTACCTGAGTCCACCTTTCGTTTCATATAGATCACCAAAGACTATGCCTGGATTTCAAATAGTAAGAAAAAGATTTTGTATTCAGCAAGAGAAATCCTGTGTCATTCGCTCCCTTCGTAAGCTTTTAAAATATTGCACTTCTTTTGTTATTTGTTTTAGACTGTCAGGAAAGACGAATCAGAAACCATAACATTGTTTCTGTTGTCAGGAATGACATGTTGGCTAGTTTCTTACCCTGATAAGGGTATTTTAATTTCCACTTGTACTTCATTGGTCTGAATTGTCTAACAAAATATTTGCTAATCTGACAAAATTTGAGTTTTTTCCAATTTCCTAAAATCAATTTTAAAAAACATGTTTGGCTGAATTTTAGTGCTCATGAAAAAGGAAGGCTGTAACCAC
This sequence comes from Falcunculus frontatus, assembly GCA_013398115.1. NCBI lineage: Eukaryota > Metazoa > Chordata > Aves > Passeriformes > Falcunculus > Falcunculus frontatus. Next base: position 67,358 of record VZRV01005745.1, on the reverse strand, counting down.
CGAGAGAATCATCACACACAAGTTCCCCAGCATAGTTCTGCCAAAGCAGTTCAGTCCCACACCTGTCCTGGAACTATTCACAGAGCTAATCTATGCAGCAGTTATTCCCGTGTGGGCAACTATCCATGAGAGGCTTGACTGAGACCAGCCAAATTCATCTGCCTTGTGTTTTATTACTCACAGGAAGCTTGATCTGAAAGAATGAAGGGCTAACACGTTAACTCATACAGTGCCATTTTTCCACTGAGCTTTTTCTTCTCTTCCACAGTTACAGTAATTGAATTCTAGTCAGATTCTTTACTGGACTTTCTGCAAGATTAGAAGTAAGCAAATAACTAGAATTACATGTTGTTCCAAATATTATTGCTGCCACAGCGTTGATGGAGAAGGCTGACACTGTAAAAAAAATTGCACACCCTCACTTACAAAGCAAGGACAAATATCTTCAGCATAGCCTTCACCATGAATTATCTCCTTCCTTCGTATTAAGGGATCAGACTTGGTGCTGATGCTGATTGTGGGCATTTGGTGTGCCTGGGGGAAGAGAAATGCCAACCCTGCCATATGTACATGTGCAGGGAGTTTCAGCAACCACTGCTGGTTTTGTCCTAGTCTGTTCCACTTCCTGTCCCCAGACTGCAAAATCCAGTGCTGAATTCTGCCCTGACTTCAGCTGCAAGAGGCAAAAGCGTACTGCACACCATAACATAGAGTTTGATCGACGTTTGACCTAGCCAGTGATTTAATCACCAGGACAGAATGAATGCACTGATGATGCAGAAAAACCATCACAATTCTGAATGTTACAGTGTACAACGAACATTCCCTTCATCAGGTTTCTTATAAACAACAGTAATAAAGACACACTTCGGTGTCATTTGCTCTCATGGCACTGTCCCCATTGCTCCCCTAATTCATTCTTTTGTTGTCACATAAGGGATCTCTAATCTCTTTCAGATGAGTGGTCTAACAAAAAAAGCCACCAGGATCTATATTATATACTTTAAATAACAAACAATATTATTTATTGCCCTTTGATTTATACACGTAAAGAAGACTTTCTGTGTATAAACTCACCCCTGGGAGGAAAATTTAAGACCAGTTTCTCACTAATTGCTTTATCCATCCCATCTTTTCTCTGATTTTTCTTATGGTTAGAATGCATAGTTTCTAAAGACACAAAAATGAGAACACAGAGTAATATTAATAGGGAATAGACTAAAGAGCACCAGACTCACAAAACCAACACGGGTTCTGTTCTAGAGGTAACACACTCTGAGACAACATTAACTGTGTGATAATTCAAATGTGCTATGCCCACCACAGAGACAATTAGAGGAATGCAAATCCTGTCTTAGCTTCCCCCAGAAGGTGTACTGTCTCACCTCTCCCTCTCACGGCAGTCATTTTCTTCTCAGACAAATAACAGCTTAAGTGGCTAAAACTGTGATCACTAGGAAACTCTGATTTTCTGTTGCACATAAACTTGTTTATCTCTGGACTTCATTCAGTCTGGACAATTTTGATTACTCACTTCCATCCTGTTTTTCAGTTATTTTCCAGTCACTTTCCCTTTCCCGCTTTTATCTCCCTTGGCACAATAGTGCAATACTTGACTTTCAAAAATGATATGAGAAATATTTAAATGAAAATAAAAGCTTCCATGAGTATTATTATTTCAGTTTTGATAATATCTTTAGGATACTTGTCCTCAATGCACCTGACATGACAGACATAAGAGGATGAATTCCAGCTTAAGAGAAAGATCCTTCTTAGCTGAAGAGCTAACTAAAAATTCTGATTCAGCCTATGCTGCCACGTGTATTTAAAAAATAGAGATGGTGAAAGAGAGAAATAGGAGAGTGGTATGCTGCTACCAGAATACAAACACATGTCAATAAAAGTACTCCAGACACTGGGAAGGCAAATTTCATAGCAAGGCTCCAGGTCTCTTTTTATTTCCTACTGTATTAAGGAGGAGATAATCTTTTAGCATTACACTGAAAGAGTTAAAAAGAATGCCTTTCTTCAAGCACTGGCTATCAATCAACACAAGACAATAAACAGGGCTATATTTAAACACCCCTTCCCGAGATTGCCAAATATTTCTTCACAAGAATTAAGCAGCCTGTGAACTGACACTGATGTTATCTGAAATTTAAAGGTGTTTATTCTCCTAGTGCTCAAAAAGGATCATCTTTCTGCAGCTGGTTGGCTGTACTAGAGGATGCCTTCTCTGGGTCAGCACATGCATAACCAGACAATCCTTCGGCAGCTTGTAAAATATGATTGCATATGAGATATTGATGGCCTACGGGAAGTTCTGAATATCAGAGGTTCATAATTAGAATACCTATGCATTTGATTCAATAGAGTTTCCATCAATGTCACAGAGATGAGTGGTTATGAATGTCAGAGTCATCTCTGCTCATACAAACTGATTTATGTACTTTCAACTTTGGACAAATGAAGGGTGAAGAGTTAAAACTCTTCTATCTAGAGACCTTTTTATCCTTTGAAGGGCTCTGAAATTTATAATTGCCTCTCCTGGTGCTCAGGATAAAGCTCCACAGTTGGTAACTCATGACCTATTTAAGATCATGCCATCCATCCACTTTCAGTCATTCTGTCCTCTTATCTGTAAATTCACAGTCACACCATGTAGGGTGTGTGGATCTACTGATAAGACATTTCTGTAGGAAAGAGAATCTGGGCAGATCAACAGTTCTGTTGCCAGAGCTGCTGGCAGCAACTCTAACATCTCATTTATTCCAGATTTATAAAGATGCACTGTGCTGATCTGAGAATAGAGCTGAGTGTTTGACTTCTGTGATAATAGACAAACCTGTATTTGGTACTAAATATAAAGTTAAATAGATACTGATAAGATTATCCAGTGTGGGACAGAGAACAACCATCTTGTTAGCATTGATATTTCCACAGCTCCTGAACTGTGCGCTTGGGTTTCCTTTGGTTTTGCTTTTGGGTTTGTTTTAGTGGGTTTTGGTTCTTTTTTCATCTTTATTTAATTTTCAATGACTGCATTTTACTGGAATTATACATAACTAAAAACTAAGGTTCTAATGTATCACACAAGAGGGGATACAGAATCCTGTACCCAGAATTTAAACTGAAATCAAATTTCATCAATCCTTCTTAAGAATGTATTGAATGGAGTACTACTCGTGAAAACTGTTCTCTGTTGACTGGGGGGGGAAAGCATTGCAGTAGAAAACAAAAAAAACCTAGAAAAACTCATGTACAGTTTACATTTCAAAGTTCTGCAGTACCACTGTTTGCCCCACCACATAGTTAAATCATAAAAAAGGAAGATGCTAACTAAGTTTCAGAAGGAAATAAATTTTGTTAAATGATCATTTGCTGCTTTAATTCTCTTGGAAATCTCTTTTTTTGTTGGTTTTTTTTCTACATTTTGTTTGTGTGTGTGTCCCCACATGCATGTATGTGCATTTTTATCATTTTAAATACATAATACCACATGAATAAAAAAGAGATTTTAAAAAAGAGATTGTTATAGGGCTCAACATGGATAAAGGAACTAGAATAACCTTATTGTCAGATGCTCTGCCACAGATGCTTAGGCATCTCTGGGCAATTATAAGGGACTTGGTTCTGTCTGTGGCATTCAAAGTACACATTCTTAAAAGAATGAGAGGTGTCGATTATGCTTCTTTCTTTCCTAAGTATTTTCAAAGCTATAGCGGTAGACACTTCTGTCTGTGAGTGAAGACTGTAATTCTGCTGCACAACTGCTAAACAATAAGGTTTTGAGATTAGTTTTGTCAAACAGTGAAAGTAATTTCTCAAATTAAAAAAAAAAATGCTTCTAATGGCAAAATGCATTTTACAATTTACTGTTGAACTGCTCAAAAAGCGGCTCTCCACTGAGCAGCATGGCAGAGGGCCAGAATGAGCTACTTCAAAAATCACTGTTAGGCGTATACCAATTTGATACACAGGATTTAGCAATACAGATGAGAATGACTCTGTCTGTATGTGATCATGTTCTGTTAAATCTTAGCAGTCCCTAACTGTATACTCATCTTCAACGTGAGGAAATTTGTTCTTAGACAACTAAATTTGTTTTAAAGGAGGGGAAATTTGTCAGGCTGGATAATAGCACTTTTTATTTGCTTAGTTTACTTATTTTGTTTTGGAAATTAATTTTCAATGGGCAGTTCAAAGCATAAAATGATGAAATATTGAAAATTTAAATCAGGAAAGAAAATGCTGTGAGCATACTAGAGACAGAAGTGTGAGCTGTTGGTTAGACTTGCTTGTCTTTTCTGCCTCTGCTTTCTCTCCTTCAATGAATAATATGGGGGCTTACAGTACTGCATCTGTACAACATAATGAAATATGTATATAGAACAGTAATATATTTAATTGGAGTCCTACAACCACCCAATCTAAGATAACAGCAATTTGGGTACCAAAGTGGTTTGGTTTTGGCTTTTTTTTTTTACATAACAAATGATGAAACTTTACAGCAAGTTATCAACTGATATGGCTCAAGAAATAATGTGTCGTCTTGGAGCATTTGTGACTAACTCCAAAGCTAAGTGGGTAAAGATAAGAATAAGGTTAAACCTGGATGAGCCAATGAGATGGCCTGCGTAACCAGACGAGCAAGACTGTTAAATAGGGTACATTCAACTGGATGCAAATCTCTCAATTACACAAGAAGCACCACCTAGGAAAAACTTCCTAGATCAAAAATGATCACGAATTATAAGGTACTGCTAACAAATACTCCTTCATTCAGGGACATCTGACATGGTTTCAGTTAGCATATAAGGCAAGAAACAGGCTCACTAAAACCCCCTAACTTACCAAAATCACAGTTCAGTAAATGGTATGCACACACAATGTCTCATCTATAGATAGTTTTTACAGAAGTATACCTATGTATGCTGTGCCTGTGACAAACACATACACTGCTACAATCCTAATAAAGGCACAATTCTAGTAACTGTAATTACTTTTACCTACATACCTATACATACATGAAAAAACCACTAATGAAAGCATATATACATTAGTATAACCAGAGACATGCTGTTGGGGTTGTATCATCTTCCATTACAGCTAAATGACATCACTTTGGGGTATTTAAATCATTACTCACATGAGTAATACCTAATCATGAGAAGAGTGTCTGTGAAATTAACTTGCCAGTGAAAGAGAGCAGGATTGAGTCTGGAATCAAGTACATTAATTTAAAATGCAGTTCTTCAGCTGTGAAGCTGTATTTCATAAGCACAGGTAAGTTTGCTACAGACTCTGACCTCGGGAGCAATACCTCTCGGGAGCACCTCAGCTTTTTTACCCGGTGTAGAAACTTCCAACACATTGTCAGAAAAGTATAAGTTTTTCTTATTTTTTAATTTGATTTGCAGTTCACAGACGGAATTAATTTTGAATTAATATTAATTATATATGCTTTGAAAGGTCTGAGGGAGACCTGTATGATTAGATAAAGTCACAGTCACCTATATATGTAACACACACAAAATCTTTATATATATGCATTCACATACATATATATAACCAACATTTCTTTTTCAAAACTGCAATTAATTCTCTTGTTCTGTCAGTATGATATCAATATAAAATAATATTTTTTTTGCATTAGTTTCCAATGACATTGTAAATGTAATCTCTTTCTCTGTAGGAAAAACATAGAGGAAATCTTAAGAGAAAGAAATATTTGTACTCTGAACCTACAAGTCTGCAGTTGAGGATCCTGTGACTGCAGTTTGACCAAGTTTTGATCCTCTGCAACCTGTGTGAAGATTGAAGACTGTGCATGAGCATCACCAAAGCCCCTCGGCAGTCCTAGGACATGCTGCTGGAGCACTATGTCCCTTCCCCACACAGACAACCCTTTCAAAAACGGGGTCTCTTGGCTAACTCTTATGGAGCAGCTTGGTCAGGCATGAGCTGCTAGTGCAGCTCTGTGGTGCAGCACTGGAAGTACTGTCAAAACTAACTACTCATTAGTTTAATTTGACCTGTTGGTTTTGTGAAGGAATGACAAAAGCTGCCAGTGGAAACTGGGAGTAACAGTGCAGCCCACTGATTTCTGTTCTCAGGAGGTACTGATGAGGCTTTTCATTCAGAGCTCTCACCTTGCCTGCTCTCAAGAGGTCATGTAGTTCTTTCATATCGTTTACAGTATTTACTACAAGAGAAGTGTGTAGCATCAGCCTGCTCAGGCCTTCCTGAACACAGATATACATGACAATGAATGTCTAATAAATCAGATATGGGATTTCAATATCTTTTGCTTGTAATGCTCCAATAAGACCTCGGACATTAAAAAATCTTTACAATTTTGTCTGAAGAGAGTTTTTGGAACAGCTTTAGATTAATTTAGTCATCTAGAATATTTTTAGGAAGGAACTAGATTTATATCTATATGATATTTTTAAGATAATTTGGTTATCAATGACAACTTGGACACAACAAAGAACTTTGGCCAAAGAACAGAAATTCTGTCACTTCATCCAGACATTTTCACTGTGATAAATTCAAAAATAAATGATGATAAAACTAAGTAAGTACTGAATTCTGTGGCTCAAGCTATGTCTCTGCCTGGGCCAGGATTTGCACACACTGCAGACCATCACAGTAACCTACAGATTATTTCCTGAACTACCTTTCAAAATTTTTTTTCTTCAAAATATTTCGACCGCAGTCTTTAATCCACAACCGTTGCATAAAATTACAATGATAATTTATATTGTGAATAGTTAGCTGATTTTTAAGAGTTAATAAAGTTGCCTGTTGACTTGAAGGCCAGGTCAGAATATTATCTGTGACATCTAACATTCTTCTTAGTAAGGAGCAGATCCTACTAAATACTGACCAGGGCCTGTTGGAAGCAAGTCACCCCACATCTGGGACCAAAGCAAAGCCATCACTTTTCAGGACCAAATCTGGCAATGATCTGATGCTGCATGTCAAAAGAGTTTTTTTTCTGAAAGGGTTTAAGCAGTTTCAAAGACAGTAGCTTTGAATGATAAATGATTCTCAGTGTCATATGCCTTTGTAAATACATCCTTGCATTAAACTAGGCTAGAAAATGTGTATGGAAAAAAAACTCAAACTAAATAAAGCAGTCATAGCTTGAAGTAAAATATACAGGAGACTGTTTCTAGGTAGAGTTGAAACACAAGATTTCTTTTAAAAAGGGAAAATTTACAGACCTTGTTCTGCATCATTAAGTTTCCAGGAATGCTGAATAGAGCATGATGGATTTGTTTTAAGTTGCTGCTAGTATTTAATTTTGATACAGTTCAAGGGGCCATGTCAGAAGGAGGAATCAAAGACAGAAAAAAACCAAACAACCAAGCTGTTAACTGGGCAAATCATCAATTTAAAAAAAAAAAAAAAAAAGGAAAGGCATAAGAAGGTCCCAACACCTTCCACCAGTGGCTGAAAACACCAGATTAAATTGTAGTATTCCTGGGGCATATTGTTTGATATGATTAGAATATAATTTGTTAAACAGAGAAGAGCTTTTATTTCAAACACTTCTTTCCTGAGTATCATCTATGGATTAAGGTTTGGGTTTGTTTAAAACGAATGAATAAAACATGCCATCATTTTAATAATGATCTTTTGTGGTTGTTTTTCTTTAAAAGAAGTCAGTTACTTGAAAGGTGTGGGTTACACATAGCTGTGGGGAAACTGAAGCTCATATCTTCACTGTATGTTAAGTTAGCCTTCTTTAAACAAATAACAGCTGTGTATTATTCTTTTCTACCTTTTTTTTTTTTAATAAGAGGGAAAAAAATACAAATATTTGCTTTAAAAAAAAGAAAAGAAAAAAAAATTATACCTCTGGGGCAAGTTCCAACTCTTTTGGTTTCTTAAGGAAATAAATAAAAAGCATTGGCAGAAAGACTCCTAAAAAGACTGCCCAAGGGGGAGGGAAGGAAACACCTAAAAACATCATATTACCAAGCGCTGAGGTAATCAACTACAATCTGAGAAATGTCAAACAGTGGTATTCATCTACCCAAAGATTTTGCTGATCAAGTCCTTGACTGCCATTTGCAATCACTAACTAAAATATGGAATATAGCTGTGGCTATAAACAAGAAGCAAATTAGTATTGGGAAGCTGGGTTTAATAATCCGCTAAAAGAGTCCATCTGTTTTATAAAGATCCCTTTTTCCTTGATCTCTGACATGTATTCCTAATATAGAGAGCACTGGAATTTTTTTTTTTTTTACATTTTTTAAACACCATGCTACTATAAACTCTACTCATAGTATATCTATCTGGTCTGAGTGTTTCTCTCAAGTTTCAATTATGTAAGCACTGAGGGGTAATAAAATTTCACATGGCTTCAGCCTGCGTTAGAGTAAGTATTATAACATCAGACAAATATAAATGCAATTCCTTTTGTAGTGATGTTCAATAGCACTGGTTATTTCTTACTTTTCTTATTTTTGCAAATATTCATCTTGTTATCACTGGAATAGCTGAAACAGATTGAAAGCTCTTTCAAAGTCCTGTATTCGTGTTTGGGACTGGAGTTTGGTTTTGTTTTCCTGCTTAAAACACTAGAAAATCACATTGTTCTCAATGAATATAAAACTGATAACCTTAAAAACTAGGTGATTTGCAAGTATAAAAGACTAAACCGATTTATAGTCTGTGTTTCCAATCCACTATAGTGAAGGGAATAAAACGACATTGACTACACCCTTCTCACAGATAGAGGTCACTAATGGACTGGATTTGAATCTGCCTAGTGAAAGCCTGAAAGTTACATGAAAGTATCCTAGACAAAAGTGAACTCATTTGGAGATTAAAGAGGTAACAGAAATGATTAAGAAATAAAGCTCTCACCTTCCTGGAAACAATATTATCTTCAGCGTGTCTTCTTTCTAGTCTTTTAAATAGAAAGTTCAGTACTGGAAAAGCCAGTACTGAACATAGTTGTGCTTGTTTCAACATCTTTTTGTTTTCTTCACTTGGTAAAATTACGTCTCTCCTTCTTTGCTGAGGGAAGGGTAGGGAATTCAGCCCCAACGACAACTCACAGTTTAGATACTGCTATTTTAAGCAGTTGAATGCAAGCACATTCTTGATTCTTGAAGGAAAGCATAACCTATGTAAAGCAGACTCCAACTGGGAGGGTGTAGGGTTGCGCAAAGGAGATATGTCTACATCCTAAATCAAACTATCCAGCAGGCCAGGATATAAATGTGACTTGTAACAGTGGCTCAAATTAGATCCAGACTTCCCCAAGCCAAACACAGATACCATCACCTTATACAAAATATAGGGTGTACGTGTGTGTAAGGAGCGACTCTTAAGAATGCTGGGTGCATTCCAGCACCACTTCTTGCTAAAGCCTTGGACTTTGGAAAACACTGATGACTGTTCTAGTCACAGGTAGTTTTATAGACACTGTATTTACATAGTGCTCTGACTTGTTTCACCTACAGTACTCCAGGCCTGAACTCTCTTAACTGCCTCACTACCATACCAGGATACAGAATAACCACTGAAATAGCTTCTTGAAATCTCTCCTCACATAATTTTCAGAAAAAAGATCGAGGTTAACATTCTAACATCACTTTTATCACATAGAAATAGTGACTTTAAAATCACATCTGTTATATCTTTTTAATTATGCAACTTTTATATCTTTTTCATAATGCAAAGTTTATGTCTTAATGATAACATTGCATATATTGACTTGGTCAAAAGAAGAAAGGAAAGAAAGGTGGGTAGAGATATAGGTATAGTACCTTTTAAGTGTTTTGGAAAAAAATGCCATGATGAACTTTTCTCCTTCCAAAAGTACATATATCGAAAATCAATTCATTAGTTTCCTCTTAAGCTACAAATATATAAAGGTCTTCCTTTGGAGAAAGACCATGTCAGTGAATGAAGCAAGGAATTAAGTCCATGGAAATTTGTGGGGGTTTTTGTATGGTTAATTGGGTTTATTAAACCCAAGCACTGATCAATCTCAACCTCTAAACTGGTTTAATTTCCTTGCAAGCACTGTAAAGTTAGTTACAGTAAATAAACCTCTCTTTAACATACACCCTGACTTTCAGAGGGAGAGAGGGCGAGAGGGAGTGGGAAGGAATGAGGGAGAGGAAGGTAGAGAGGGAGAGGTCTGATTTGCTTCAGTATCCTTTCCTGCTCCTTGTGCAAGGAACCTCTCCCTTTCTATTTGGCTGAGCTCTGCACTGCAAAAAGAAGCATCTGAAAAAATCTAATCAGTACCTTCCCCACACAGTACAGGAATTTACACGGATTTGTGCCTTGGATTTATTAGCTTATTGTAAGCCTTAAAACAGATTTCCTCCATTAAAATTAATTAAAAGCTCCTGTTGACTGCTTCCCACTCCGAAAAGAAGGTGGAGAATCTTATTCTCTTAACTTTGCTGATTGTTTATTTATCTTTTATGGGGTTTTATATCATGTTCAAGAGAGGTCTTTTCAAATGTTTGACTTCCTTTTGCGATCTGCAATTTTTTGTTCACACACCACCCCCACGTACTCAGCCCCCCTCAGTATTTGTTCTTATTTTGTCAGATCCCCGTCTAACTCGTCATGTTTCTGAGCGGCTCCTTTGTATTCCCAAGTCCTGATCCGATTCTCTTAACCTCGCCCCCACCCACTCACCGCCAGCCCCGCTCCGGAGGCTGCTGATGGGGATCTGATGGATCCTCCTGCCGGGCGCAGCTCCCGACTCTCCTCGTAGATTCCTTAACACTTGGCAGCGCCGAACTAAGCCGGCTACCTCTTCCAAGCAAGGCTCACCTCTAAAGGTCCCGTTTCTCCGAACCACCTCCCAAATAGAGCCGCTGGTGGTGCTCACACAGGCGCTCTGCCGGTGCCCCTGCCGCAGGGGTAGTCCTCGGCTCTCCCCTCCCCACGGGGTGGGGGCAAGGCTCGGCACCTTCCCTCTCGGCAGTGAAACACGACCGGGGACCCGGGACCTCGCTGCAGCTGCCAGCTCCGAGTCCCGCTCCTGAACCACACGCTGGCGCAAAACAGCCCGGGGACCCTGCTCGCACTTGCCGCCGGCCATTCATAAATCCACACTTGTGTGTTCCCGGCGCCGCGGACACGGGACTCTAACGTGGCGAAGGCGGTATTTCTGACAGCCTGATCCCGGCTACTCAACTTTGCCATCTGGGAGAAGGCAAAGGGCACCGCGGCTTTAGATCGCCCGGGGCTAGAATTACCGGAAAGGAAAAGAGTGAGAAATGAAATCCCAACTGTACCTGGCGGCGTCTGGGAATCCCTCGCCGGCACCGATCGTAATCCCCCTCCGCGCCTCTGGCCCCCCACACCAAAACTTTGCCGCCGCCGCTCCTCGGTGGTGGCCGCCGCCGCCGCCCTCCGCCGCTCCCGGCCGGCCCCGCGGGCCCGTTCCCCGCCGGCCGCCGCCGCTCCGAGCGACCCCCGCGCCTCCCGCGCCTTCCTCCGCCCTTACGAGGCGGCGGCATCGTCCTACCCCCTGCTCCGCCACCTCCTCCTCCGGCGCGCAGCCCACGGCTCTGGCATTCCCAACGCACTTTCTCTCCTCGATTCGCTCTCTCTTTCCCCCGCCGATCCTCCTTCTCTGGTAAAAAAAATAAACGAGAAGGGACTGCGGCTACGCTTGGTCTTGGGGTTTCTTTCTTTCTGTTTGGTTTTTTTTTTGTTGTTGTTGGGTTTTTTTTTTTTTTTTTGGTCTCTTTCTGTCCTCTGGAAATGATGAAAGGATCACATGAGGAGCAGGCACGGCGACCCAGGACCCTCGTAAGTCGGAGAAGGCATCGGACGCATGTATGTGAGTATATGTGAGTGTGTGTCTGGCTCTCTCCAAGTCCTGCGCCTGCCTCTAGCCGGGATTGCAGGCTGATCTTAGCAGTAATGATGCCTCACATCTCACTATTCCCTGCTAATGTAAGTCGTGCCTTTTTTTCCTTCCTGCCTGACACCCCAGGGAGATGTTTACAGTAATGAATTCAGTTGATAGCCATCTCTCTCTCTCCTGGAGTCCCTCCCACATTTCTAGTTTAAAGAATGCTTGGAAGGCAGGGCTGCAACCTAAAGCTTTCCAAGAGGCAAAGTCAGGCTAGATTTTCTCTTTTTCTTCTTTCCTTATTTCCCTCCCCGTCCCCCCCGGCCCCCCCGGCAGCTTTTAACCCCTAGGTTGCTGAGGACAATTTAGCGAGATTCATCCATTTGGACTCGCCCTCTCCCCCGCTTTCAGCAATGGCAACCAAGCGGGCGGACCTGCCCGGGGGGATGTACGGGCTGCGCAGACCCCGATCCCCGCCCTGCCTCACCGCTGAGCCCGCCGGGTCAGCGCTGCGGGAGAGGGAGCTGCGGGTATCGCCGCCCTTCGCGGCGGGACTGCCCCGGCACCGCTGCTCCAGGGACTCTCGGAGTGTATCGCGGCGTATCGGAAGGGAAGCCGGGAAGCGAGCTGAAAAACACCCCGACCTGCGGTTCTGGGAGATGCCCTCGCTAGCAGTAATTACAGCCGTGCTCTCCACCAACATGGCGATATTTCATGTGCAGCCGCCGCCAAGCCTGCCTCCCCCACCCCCTTCTTTTCCTCTCCTTCCTCCCTTGCGAACTTTTAGATAGGCAGTACCAGTATGCAACAAATATAACACAGAATAAAAGAATCTCCAACCCTCAGGGAAGAGACGGACCTCCTCTAGTATTCTGTCTGATTTTCATCATCAGTCATAAAGACTTAAAAACCGCTGGAGAAACCGCCTTTTACCCTAAAGCAGCAACACCACCCCCTCCCCCCACCTCCCTATTTCTCCTATGCACATTTGGTGCCTGTGCATATGAGTGTGTGTGTGTGCATGCCGGGCTGTCTGAGCTTGTTTCGGAGTAACCCTTCCCCCGCCGTCCAGCTCCCGAGTAGGCTACTCCCTTGTCCTGGCAAGTCCACTTAGAGACAAGGCTGTTTAATGCCGGGAAGCACTTGAGCGATAGGATACAGCAGGATAGGATGGATAGGATAGGATACATCGAGGTAGGATGTGGGGTGTGGGAAGAGAATTTGCCTCAAACTCCTCCATTAGTAAAGAAAACGCACAGCACAGCTTTTGCTGCAAGTTACTTTAAGAAACGAGCTGGGGAGGAATGGAGGAGAGGGAGCTGATCAATGCCATGTGTCGAGGAAACAGAAAAGGGAACCGAAATGCCTCGGGGACGGCTTCCCCCTCACCCTTGGCTGCTCGGTGGCTTCTATTTGCTCGGCCGTACCTCAAAAGCTGAATCACTCGCCATTATCTCCGCGCCTCCTTCGCCCTTCGCTTGGGGGGGCTAAACTACTCACGACTTCAAAGGCTCAAAAAAGCGGTACCGAGGAGCCCCGGCGAGGGTCAGCCCAGCCGCGGTGTGCTCGGCGCAGCTCCTGCCCCAGCACTCCCCCTGCCCTCCACCCCCTGCCCTCCAAGGGGGCTTCGGAGAGTCCCCGCTTATGGACAGCCCGGAGCCGAGCCGAGCCGCGCCGCCTGCTCGCTCGGAGAAGGACCTGTGCCCTCACCTACGCGGAGTGATGGGGGTGGGGAGCGAGCACGGAAGAGGGAGCGCAGGTAGCCTGGCATTTCTCAGGAAGAGAAAGGGAATGAAGGACGGGACCCCACTTCCCTCGCTGCTCTACGTCCCCAGGATGGAGGGGAGGCAGCCCGGGGCCGTCCACGGGTCCCAGCCGGCCGGGAAGAAGAGGGTGTGACACGGGTCAGTCCCGCGGTCAGAGCCTTCATCCCCGCCTCGGAGCAGGGACTGCTCTGTAGTCGAGTCTGCTTGCAGCTGCCAGCTGGTCCCGAGGGATGAAAGGATCAGGAACCCCGTAGAGTACAAAGGCTAATGAACAACCCTTTTCAAAGGCCGTTCTAGGTATTTTTTGACTTTTAAAGATTTCTCTCTTTCTTTTTTCTTTTTCTTTTTCTTTTTCTTTCTTTCTTTCTTTCTTTCTTTTTTTTTCTTTCTTTCTTTCTTTCTTTCTTTCTTTCTTTCTTTCTTTCTTTCTTTCTTTCTTTCTTTCTTTCTTTCTTTCTTTCTTTCTTTCTTTCTTTCTTTCTTTCTTTCTTTCTTTCTTTCTATTTTATTTATTTTATTTTATTTTATTTTATTTTATTTTATTTTATTGCCTCTGAATACTTCTCAGAGCTCTTATTTGAGCATGAATTATATCTCCTTCATGAAGCTGATGGAGAACCAGTGCATTTTCTGGAGAAAAAAAATCCCCTTTTTCTCATACTCAGTCCACTTGTCCCTCTGTTTTCCACGTCCCCGATACTAGCAACCTGTCGTCAGCACAGAAGGCACAGCTGGCCATTGTCGATCACAGGTGTTTTTACCCTCTGTGCCCTCAGTCATGGAGGAAAGCGGGAATGTTGAAAACTTCTGCAAGGCTGCAGGCAGTTGCCCTGCTCCACAGTCTCAGAGGGATTAGGGGGAATTATTCCTGTTCCTCTCCCTGTCCCTGGACCCTCAACCAGCCCATACTTCAAATCAGTGAATGATACTCAGTACACGTTTTGGTCAAATCAAGATCGTGTCAATCCAGAAAGTGACTCAATCAGGCGTTACCTGCTCCTGTGGAAGTGGGTTCCTTCTCGGTAGGTCACCCAAAGCCCACCGGGTCCGGCAGGTTGAAAGGGGAGAAAGTGGCAGAACAGCTGGGCTCCGGCATGGTACTGTTTTAAGGATCACCACCGAGGTCTCCGTTTTCCATGGCTGCCAACGGTCACCAACACCCAAGGTTTCTCTCAAGGAATGGAGGAAAGAAATTATCTTCCCAAATTGCTCTCCAGTCGGTCATTTGACCCTGACACCCACCGATGACACTGAAGAACACCCCGTTGAAGCGGCTAAGCGCCTCGTAATTTCCTGTCTTCTCTTCCCCCGGGCGGCCCCGGCGCACCGCCGCCGAGCGATCTTATCGCTGTGCGATCATTATTCACCGGTGACAAGCAGAGATGCAGCGTTCCTAAGTGAGGGTGACAGATTTCAAACGCGGGGCTGCAGCGTATCCAGCCTCAGACATATTCTTCCTCAAACTTTCCTAGCAAGCAAGTTAGAGGCTTAACCCTTTGCAGTTCCTTCTCTCGCCCGGAGACCGAAACCCCAGCACCGGGAGTGCTGGTTTGGAGGGAATGCCGGACAACACGGCTACTTGGCTGGGGATTCTTTATTACGTGCCATTTTCTATTCTGGGTTATTTTCACTTGAAACAGATGAGAACCGCCAACTCTGGGGAGCAGATGGAGGGCTGGATACTTTTCTGTGATTAGGGGCTGGAAAAAATCCTCTTGGCAAAGCAGATCGCTGGGGACTCACCTGTGGTCCCTCTTTGTCACTGAGTCTGCAAACTCATCTGCATGGCATGAATTCCTCTCATACACACATAAAGAGAGCTTCTGCACTTTCCTCAGCTTGGTGTGGTCAAAAGTACCATTTCAAAAGTGCCATTTCACTCAGATCTCCAGATTCAGCTCTTTTACAGGTTACTAACTACAACGAAGAAAGAAGCAAGTGAGAAAGAAACATTTTCAGGAAAGAAAGAAAAAAAAAAGAAAAGCCTTTTTCACACATGCATTTTGTAGTCAAAGGAAATATTTACCACCACCAAACTCCAGCATGTCAGAACATTTTTCCTCCTAAACACAAGAAAGCCTTAAAACTGAGAGAAAAGCATGTGCCATTCAAAGACGAAATGGAGTGCTTGAAAGCTTTTCAAAGTGTGTGCCACCAACCCAGATCCCGATGTCAAGACAACAGGGAAACAAGATTAACAAACTCCATTGGTTGCCTAATATTCATTTAGACATATTTTCAGTGCATTATGATATTTCTGTCACTCTTCTCTGCCCCCACCCCCCCCCCAAAAAAAAAAAAAAAAAAAAGAAAAGGGGGGACACAACCTCTGACCGCAGCTGGTGTTCCGGGAGCTCCTTCCAGAGCCCCCGTGGTCATGCTGTAGGAAGGATGCGGAGGCAGGTAGATGTATATGAATGGGAATCTCAGAGCTTTCTTCAATAAATGTGTAAGATAAGGCTGGACAAGGGAGAAGAAGAATCCTACAGTAAGCAAAAGGACAGAAAAAATTTTTTTCTCCTCCCACCCACATTTCTAGGTTCCAATTTTAAGCACAGAAGGCAAATAAACCTCCTTTGAAGAACAACCCCCAGCTCCACTCAGAAAAACCCCCCAAAACTGACCCTTTAGACAGCACATATATCCTTGTCCAGTTTGTAACAGTGGGTGACGTGAGTGGGGACCGTGAATAGCCCTGGCTGAGGGAGGTTTCGCAGGCAGGAGGAGAAGCGCTGCCGCAGGTGCGCAGCGGGAGCTCCGCGGGCGCGGAGCGGGGCCGCCTGCACGTCCCGCGGCGCGGCCAAGGTGGCAGCAGAGCACAGCGGTAGGATGGATGCTCGGCGGCCACCGGGGAACACTTCCCCCCTTCGCTCCTTCCAACACGCTCTGTTTAAACTGCTGCACACCCCTTCCCCCTCGTTCCCCCCTCCACGTGATCTTGGTAACAGTCTGATTACTCGGACTTTAAACAATTTTTCCCCTCACCATCACCACACTATAAATGTGTCAAGGATGCATTTATTTATTTATTTGCTAGCAAATCACTTTGCATGGTTGAAAAGCTGCAAACTGAAAGGAGAATATAGAAATATATTCTCTTTAAATTATCTGTGATCATACAAGATGGCTAGCCTGGAGTGACGGTCCACTGATCCATAATACAACCTCACTTATTTTATAGAAAATGTAAAATGGGGTAACATTTAGAAATATTATAAAAATGAAAGTGTCTTTTTAATATTTTTTTCCAGCTATAGTCTTAGATCGATTTCTGCAGCTTGCAAGAGAGAGGGTAAAAGGAAATGGAAATAATTTTGTAACTGGGAGGTTGGTCTAAATCATACTGAATAATCTCAATTTTTGTCAGTAATGTAAAATTTTACTTCAGGCCTTAAATTCATGCAGCTGAAAGAAGGGAAATAATCCCTAAGTATATTCTTCACCACATTTTGGAAAGTCAGCTTATTAAAAAAGGTTTTGAGGAAGGAAAGGAAAGGAAAGGCAAGGAAAGGAAAGGAAAGGAAAGGATAGGAAAGGAAAGGAAAGGAAAGGATAGGAAAGGAAAGGAAAGGAAAGGATAGGAAAGGAAAGGAAAGGAAAGGATAGGAAAGGAAAGGAAAGGAAAGGATAGGAAAGGAAAGGAAAGGAAAGGATAGGAAAGGAAAGGAAAGGAAAGGATAGGAAAGGAAAGGAAAGGAAAGGATAGGAAAGGAAAGGAAAGGAAAGGATAGGAAAGGAAAGGAAAGGAAAGGATAGGAAAGGAAAGGAAAGGAAAGGATAGGAAAGGAAAGGAAAGGAAAGGATAGGAAAGGAAAGGAAAGGAAAGGATAGGAAAGGAAAGGAAAGGAAAGGATAGGAAAGGAAAGGAAAGGAAAGGATAGGAAAGGAAAGGAAAGGAAAGGCCATTTAGAATAGCAGACATTAGTTATTAATGTATTGTTATATTTTATTGCATTCTAAACAAAATGAAGTTATTAATGCATTTCTTTCCACTTCAACGAAACAAATGAAGCACTTAACTAGAACTACATTATGCTGGGAAGCACACATACCCAATATGTGCTTTCTCTGAGCTCTCACCTCTATGGTGAGCTTAACATGAAAATATCATACTCATTCTGAAACAAAGTTTGGCAGAGTTTGTCATATGACTCAAATAGTAAACTTCTAAAATTTTGTAGTTTAGGGATTTGATTTATTTCCAAATAAAGTTAATTAGAAAACTTAGCTGTGCCATTAGACTTCCTTGTTTGTCATGTTTCTCATCAGTGCTTTCTTTCCTCCCCCTTTCCATTCAGCCCATTGTTACTTCCTTTTTTATCGTTGTATATGCTGTTAGTTAGCACCTTCTTGTTGTATGCATAATGCCTTGGGTTGCTGCATGTCATAGGCTTGACCTAGTAGAGGTTCTCCCTTCTTTACTCAAAGGGATTTCTGTATTTAGCATTTGACAGTTTCATGATAAACGATTTCTATGGATTGCCTTTGGCCTTTGGCCATCCTTCACATCCTGATCCCAAGAGACACAGAAATCTGTGAGTCTTATAGATTTTTTTTTCTTTTTTTTTTGTCTTTTTTTGTCTTCAGGACTGAGGAGGATGTTCCAAAGTTTTCTGTTTGAGCCTACTTGTCAAGTTGATTTCCAGTGAAACAGGATATAAGCTTCTCAAAACCTTTTGATTTTTTCCCCTTTCCTTCTGAACACCTAAGAGGCTCATGTTAAATTTTCTTAAAATCAAAACAGATCTACCCAGATGCCAGCCAATAGACATGCTGGATATGGATAAATAGGTAAGACAGGAACACTGGACTGCAATATTTTTTTTATATTTCAAATAATAAAAAGTAAACTTTTCTGACCAAGTTTTTTGACCAAAATAAATTATGAAAAGTTGCATTAGATATTATGCTATCTTATTTTAAGCAAAATGTCTATAGGGAAGATAAGATTCTATATATATATTGATGTTTCTCACCTTAGTTTTCATGCTGACAACAGCTGCACAAATATAGATCAATCCAATCAACAGTTAGTTGCATTTGATAAAATTAAGGTAATTAAAGTGGCTAAATCATGACATAAGAATCCAGCAGTCATTAAACACTGTTATGCATTTGTTTTTTGTGGTTTTGTTTGGGTTTTTCATGTATAGACAATGCAAGGGAAAAAAAGAATAATGAGAAAAACTAAAATCAAGACATATATGGAAAAAAAAATTAATTTATGATTGACCTAACTATCTACCATAGCTAGAGTGGAAGGCATAAGTAAAACCTTCAGAATAAGGTACAAATAGCCAACATAAATTTTTTCTTTCACATTTTCTAAGTGTAATCTTTAAGGTCCTTTTCACTGTCACAGCCAGCTTTTAAAATAAAGGAGCATCTTCCATCTCTATTTCTGTCACTGTACATTTATGTTTCTGGAAAAAATAATCCACACACTTCTATCAGACAAACTCTTACTTCACTATATAGAGCTGAAACACCTCTGTGAAAGTCACACAGCATTCATTAAGTTGCCTCTTATGCATTCAGTGCTCTTCTTTTATTCTAAGTGGAGAAGCCTAGAAGGCAGACTATCAATCTACTGTAGAGAAAGCATCCTTTTCTGATCACAAGGCTATCTTCCCATGGAAGCTCAAGAGGTCACTCATTTTAATTTTCTACTGATTAAAAAATTAGATTTATTTGTACTTTCTTATCCACAGTTTTGACAAGGTCAAATCATTCTTTCACTGTAGTCTCTGTCAAGCCCATTTCTGTAACTTTTTGTATATTGAAGGGGATGGTTACAATTATGACAGAGTGCCTCTAAATGATCAAAGAGGAGCCAATTTTCTTTCAGCTCAATAAACATGAATGAAGATTAGAATGATGAGAAAATATAAAAGTTGGAAATCTCTAAATATTATTTAAAGAGAGAACATTAAAAAATGCTACAATTTATAATATAGACCCCAAGGCTCATGGCATAGATTTAGCTTTATATTTGCTCGATTTCCATGCATGGCTTTACACAAGGTTAGCAAACTTTGTTCTACAGCATTTCAAAATACTTTGAGCTCTATCTGACAACGTTAACCATCTTTTAATTCCAGTATCAGCTAATTATGTGTAATAGGATACAAGGGAAAATGCAAATTTTCTATTGAAATTTATTGATTTTTTGCCTTTTCTGGATTAATCCCTATATTCTGATAAATGGATAACATCATTTGGTAAAGCCCTTTCTAGTCTTTCCTGTTTATTTATTTTAGAACATATTGTTGTAAAAAAAGATAGGTGAAAAGGAAAATTGGTTTCAATTACCTAAAGAAAAAGGTATAAAGATATTACCCTGATCTTCAGTGTCAAGAAGGAGAGGGTACATGATTACACCTCCAAACTCAGAAATAAATGAGAAATAATCTTTGCATGCTGGTGCACAAAGAGGTCCCATTTCCAGGGGCTACTACTAGAGGGCAAAAAAACATTTTGCCATGGTACAGACCAATTACCTGGAAGGAAAGAAAAAAAAAAAAAAAGAATGACTAGGCAGATGGTATCTGTTTTGAATCTTTATAAATTGGCAGTAAGCTTTCAGGACTTCAAGAGGATTTTGAGGCAGTGAAAATATCTTGTGAAACCATTTGTCTTGCTCTTTAGCAGTGCAAAGCACCCACATCACAGATTTGTGGACTGAGGGGGATAGGAAGGTTGTCACAGCAGTCAACAACTTCAACTCTTTTGAAACATAGGGCATCAGATTAATTTTGTTCAGACCTAAAACTTTTTCTTAGGATTTAGTAAAAGAGATTTTATGCCACTTCAATAATATCTTTATGAACACGAAGGCACTGCCTTTTAGACTTAAGGGAAATGTTGTCAGGAGGAACAAAAATCCCTGATTAGATCTACTGAACCAATGAAAGGTGCCCATTCAGGTAACCATGGCCTGCTGACAGAAAGAGAAGGGAAATGCATTTATGAAGGACACATGCTATGTCGAAGTAGAAATGCAGTGCTAAAAGTTATGAGGCTGCTTACTGATCGATGCTATGAAGAATATGGTGCCTAGTGCTAGTAGATTTTTTAAATTTCATTCCTATAGTATAGCAGAACTGGGAAAGTCTAAATTTGTTTCACCGATGGGATGCTGGAGGAACCTTCTGGTGAGAAAACCCATCTGCCAAATTGCACCAGGACTGCAAATTTAGGGTGAACTTAATTCAGCTAGGAGTCATTGTTAAGAAATTCCATTCCTCTTGTGGAATTCTTGTGTTTTCCATTCAGCAGTCTTTGCAATTCTCAAGACCTTGAACAATCCTTGAGGAAAGACCAATTTTGCCTTTTATATATACTACATACATTCAGCCTCTGAGAGAGTACTGACCATTTTGTATAAAACCCAGCTATATGCAAAGACAACAGCACATGAGAAATTATTTTTCTGGATCATATATAGACATATATATTTAATTGTCTTATAGAATTAATAATTAAGTAATTGAGGTCTGCTTCTTCTTTGATTTTGACTCAAACAGACCCTTCCTCAGTTCAGTTAATTCTGCTTACTTGGTGGTGACAAATTGCACTTGAAATCTACCATGAGATTATTTAGTTAAACATACCACACTTAAAATGTCCTAGGTGGAGTAGTTTTGAAAAAGAGCCAGGAATATACCCCCAGGATTAACTGAACTTTTTACTTACATCATAAAATGATCCTCCTTTCTCTGCCTCAGGCAAAAAGAATGCTAAGAAGTCAAGCTATTCTTTTTGGTAGGGTTAGAGAAGACAGTGAAATCCTCCCCAAAGAGAATGAAGCAGCTTGAGTGTGTAATAGTTTATTGGTGAATTTTAGTAAGCCCAAACAATGAGTTAGAGAGAGGAGAGTTTTCAGGTTTTGGCTCATTCATTTTAATTTTGAAGCATATGCATATTCGTCAGCATTTGCTCATCAGAGAGACAGATTTCTGCAAGCTCAGAGAAGCTGGGGCTTCACTGTAGGAACATTGGAATTTGTTTCCTACATTTGTCAAACACATTTTCTTAACCACTATTGAACAAAATAGGCTAACTATACATTTCTGTTGTCATTGTCCTTGGATTTCTCCGGTCTCAAAGGTCATTGTTGGCTACTGAACACTCTTATGGCCGGTCTTAGCATTCTTACAATTTTCAGCTTATTGCTGGACTGGTTGTAGGGAACAGCAAGAAAATGGGAGGATGAGCTGGAAGTGAAGGGTGATCCCAGAAAAAAGCAGTGCCCTCAGCTATTCCTGCAGAAGGGAGGCAGAGTGGACAAAAAAGGGGGCTTGGTACAGGGTTCATTAATACTCCCAGACGTGCCAGGATGGAGAGTCAGGCTCAGGGTTCACAGAGGACTGGAGAAAAGACTGGAAAGAAGGCTATCATGCCTGTCCAATGTCCATCTAGAAGACAGGATGGGAGACCTGGACACCTCCAGCAGTGACTGCATATGGTGCCACCCCCAAGGTGACACAAAGCCCTTGCACCAGAGCAGAGCTGGAGAGAAGGAGTGAAGAGGGGAGCTCCCAGGGAACGATGGACCCGATAAGGGCCCATGGATTCCCCCAGGACTCTGGATTTATGACACTAGCCACCAGTAATTGCACACCTGACTTACTAAAAACACGTAATACTTGATGAATACATAACATCAGCTCTCTGAAGGGCTATTTCACAAACTCACAAACAAGCTCCAGTTCTTTCCTCTGATAATAGTTTTACCAATCCATACTAGGTAGTCTATTGCATTACATATTTGAAAGACAGAATATTTCATCTACATGTAAGTGTCAAACTCTTTTCAGATGCTATTGTTGGTTCTCTTTTCTTAGTCTTTTCATTGTTGTGCATAAAATTGGACAGTCTCAGAGAGGAGATAGACCATTTCCATTTTGAACAATTTTCTTATAATTTTTCTTATAGTTGGTGACAATTTTACAGAGATAATTTCTAGAGTAAGGCTATTGCTTGAGACATGTAGATTTTGCAGTCATCTAAACTGAGGAGGTTTAAGCAATTATTGATCAAAACTTTTTGCTGTGCTCCTGCAGGTACATTTTTTGCAGCAGTTATTACTGAGATATGTTCTTGAACCTCTGCAGATGACAGCAAAATACGTACTAGCACTGACCAGGGTCAATTTCCAGCTTCCTTTTTTTTGCTAGGCTGTAAACTGATAACTATGAGGGGTTGCTGCCAGTCTAAAAAAAGGTCTTCCTGTTGAGGGAACATGAGGAAAGGGATGGGTGGACAATTGGGGGAGGTAATAACTTTAACCAGTACTGCTTGATCCCCCACTGCAAATGAGTCAATAGTCACAGAGATAACTTAAAGTTATAAAAAGAAAAGTCTCTAACTTTCAAGAATGTAAGCCCTCAAACTAGAAAAAAGTCAGAAAACCCCAAACAAACCCATTAAAAAAACAATACAAAGTAAGCGAACAAGATGATTATTGGAGGAAAGGAATTCCCTATTCTCTGAATATTGGGTTAGATTTCCACATCATATCATAGATTGCCATCGTGATTTCCGTGAGAAATGTGGGTTTTGAATCTAATGATTTTCAATTTTGTGACTAAGAGAAGACTGGAGTTAAAAGTTCTTGTTTTGTTTCACCTTTTTGTTACTGCTAAGGTTGCATTTATTGTATTGTTTGTCTTGATTTCCCCTCTTTTTTTTTTCTATATTTTAAACTGCCCAGAAATGCTGAATAATGTTTGTGCCATGTGATACCTGAGCTAAGGAGAGTGTTGCAGTCAGTACCTGTGAACTCTCCATTGCCCGTAGCCTCAGGGCGCTGTCTACTGTCGCTTACCTTATCCTCTCACAGAATTATTTGACTTAGCTAGGCTTATTTCAGGTTTTCAGGGGGTGATATTAAATTTATCATTTCCTAGGAAATCTGTTCTTGGAGACACGTGAGTCGACCCTTTGGGAATATCTCTTCTGTAGTTGTACTAAAAGAGATACCATTAAATTGCTTTCTATGTATTTGGTTACTACCACAAATCTGGAATTCTATACTTGGATATAAATGGACAAAAAATGTCTCCTGCTGTTGCAGGGCAAACTCTATTGAGTCAGTTGAGTCAGATCACACTGACTGCACAACTTTTGATGCAATGAATCTGAGAATTGGTATAGCTGTGCCAACATCCTGTTACTTCTGGCCATGCTGATTGACACTTTAGAGAAATGTGCAAAAAAATCCATAAACCACCTGGCCAATTGTTCAAGTCACATATCTTGATTAAAAAAGTTATGGATGGAGAAGCAGAAGTCAGGGAAACTGATGATCTTTTTCTAGTCGAGTGCTCAGTTAGACACCTTGTATTTAACAGAACATGAAGAAGCTCCCTTTTGTTTCTCAGTTTTTTTCTAAATGATCATATTTTATGAAGCATGCACATACTAATCCACAGATGTAGACAATTGGACTATTAAGATTCATTAAATTCATTGGTTTGTCTTTTTCTCTGTGTTTCTTATCAGTCGTTAATGATGCCCAATGACTTGTCTCCCATTTTTTTCCTGTTTTCATCTATATTCCTCATATTTTATCTTGAACAAAGAGTGGTCTTGTGTCACGAAGGCTCATCAAAGTCATAATTACACTTCATTTATCTGCATTGAACTGTCTGTCATCTGTTAGCATTTTGAATGCTCTATACATCTTTCTGCACTTGCCTGCATTCTTCCTCATTCATGTCTCCTGGACCATCCATTACTTCTTGCTAGTTGCTTTCTGCTTTTAATTTTTTTTTAATAACCAAATTTGCTTATAACCTTCTAGCAGTTTCAATCCAGAAATATTGTAAATGCTTTTTTTTCCACATTTAGCAAGAGTTTATACTCAACACTACTATTTATCTAAAAGACTAATGTGCCCTAGCAAGGCAGAATAAATCTCAGTATTGAGGATCTGTTATACACCACAACAGCCTACACACCTTTTCCTAATCTATCTTTTATGCTCTGGACATTATCATTGACATAACCTAAAACTCAATAGCACTCCAAATTCCTTATTGTAAGTAATTTCTGTAAAATTGTCAGCTGATAATTATTAGACTGGTGGCCAGAAGGAGATAAGGACTGTTACTGCTGATTTTAATTCCTTCTTGATTTTATCATGCATCATGTTTTTTTAAAATTAATTAAAACACTCCTTTATTTTTTTCTTATCATACAACTGCTTATGCTTGTCTTTTTCCCCCTAGGTACCTGTCTCATCAGCTTTACTACATCTTATTTTAAAAGACCTGGCAAAACTGGATTACAGAGGGTGCTTTACAAATTAGATAAAGAACTCAAATTTCAGAGGGCTGCTTTGGAAGAAGTAAATGTGAAAACATTAATTTTGGGCTGTACAGATACTATTTTCCTTATCTGTAAAATGGGACAAATGAGCATCCTTTCCTTTACTAGGAAATCCTTCTTATGAGTAGGTGAAGGTTATCAGGCAGAAGGTTACTGTAGAAGGATAAAATAATTTATACATTATGTTTCAGATTCTTAACTGACATACACTGGTATAATGGAATCAATGAAACTGTGGTGGTTTATATGAAAGGAAAACAAATGTGGATGGGTTTGTTTATTTGTTTTTGCATTTAGCAGAGAGACAGGCAGATTAACAGTGGTATCATTACCTCATGTAGGCGGGTGTCAGAGGCCTAGGAACTTTATTTACTTGAGTTCAGGTGAACAAAGCACTACTTAGTGTTTGGTAATGATTTAGACTAGAAGTAATATCAAGTCACAAGAAATCTGCTGAAACCCAGTTTACATTAATATCTCTCTGTAATTAATTTTTCTACTTTCACTAAAATTGAAATTCCTGATAGTGTGTGCAAAGTATCATATAGAATTAAAAAGAGCAGAAGCCAGATCAAAAGGGACCTTTTCATATCTTTTCATATGTTATTTTAGTTTAAATTAATTTTATAAATACTGTAAATACTTTATATCTTTATACACAGTGTACAATGAAATTAAGCAAACTGATCTTTAACAGGTGTTATATTTTTAAAGTAGCAATGGAATCATCTAAGGTGTCTATGAAGCATTGCTAGAGTATGCCTAATTTGATTTTTAAATGTTGTTATTAAGCTAGTAAGTTTTAACTGAGAAAGAACATATAGGAACCATAACGAGATACTCCACCGTGATGGCTAATTATCTTCAATGCCAATTATACATCTGAGTTTGTCAATTTTGAATTTTCAGCTGTTGTACCCTATTACAGATTATGACATACAAACCTTCTTGTCACAAACAAAATGGATTTGTCTCCTTAACTTCCTTAAGTAACAAAATCTTTTTTCCTCTTTTCCACTCTTTTGTTTGTTACCACTACCTTGTCAACTATAGCATCACCCACCCACACATCCCAGCTGCCACTCTCTCATTTTCCATCCAAAACTGCAGAATACATCACCTGTTATCAATGCTGCCATTCATTCTCAAGAAACAATCAAGAAATAGGTACTTATCCAAGGCTCCTGGCAGCCACCCGTGTTTGAAAGATTGAGGAATTCTATTTCTAGTCTATTTCCTGATCTTCATCAGCATAGAGTATAACATGGCTCTGGAAAAACTTCTGAACTTCAACTAGAAACAGCTAGTAACACAATGTGAATAGAATAAGTTCGTAGTTTTTCCTGGGCAGCTGGTGAAAAACCAAATTCCAACTACAGCAGCTAGAAGCAACTCCATTTTTCTGGCCCTTAGGGCCACAGACGAGACTTCATCTCTGACTTCCCATGTTGTCTGCTTCTTTGGTGTTCTGTGGAAAATTCTGACATTTTTTTGTTTAGCTTGCTTTTTTCCTGCCGTATAATTTGTGCTGCTAATTGCCATAGCACACTCAGGCCTACTGACTGTCTCTTCTTTGTTGCTATTTAATAGCCTTCGCTACCTTACACCTCCTTTCTGCCAATAGATTGGCTGCACCACTGCTGCCACTTGTGTCATTGAGGTTGTTGTTTTATTCATCTATGCTGAAGGATGCTGTGGATTAACTATTTCTTAGTATTACTTCTTAACTTTGACTTATTTATTGCTTCAAAGGGCATAACTCTTCTCATGTTGCCTGATTTTCTCTTCCTGTGCTCCTCTTCCCTCCTTCTCTCCCCTATCCTTTCATTTCTTAACCTCCTTTTATCTTAGCACAGAATCTCAAGCCCTAAATCACAAAGTGCAATGTAATAAGCATAAGTGGCTGCGCCGTTATAACTTACAAAAGAAAATGAAAAAAGGGTCAGAGAAAATGCCCCCATTAATCTCTGCTCTTGCATTTTATACAGCTGTTTCTGCCCCTATAGGACAGATAGCAAAAGATGCCAACTTTCAACTTCATCCCAATCTGTCTACAGGCAAAGACAATATGAAGTGGAAGATGAAATGGCCCTACCCCATAGACATCTTTTAGAAATGACATATTCATGGTTTTTTCTTTTTTTTTTTCTTTCCTTTTTCCTCCCCACAAGCTATATCTAGTAAAATTTTGTCCTCTTGTGCTACCACCAATGTTTTTTTCATATTTAAACACAGCACGTATTATATCAGGGACAACTGCAGTCTTCATTCTCAGATCTGCTTAGTAATGGCAGGTGAAAGCAAAAACTCTGTTCCAGTTTGAATATCTGACAGCATCATTTAGAGCTACTGTCTGCTCGACTGGTTATTACTACAGCCTCTCCACCTAACAGCAACTGCTCAAATTCAGTGGTTTCCGGCTTTCCTACTCCTGTCACACAACTGCCAGGGAAGTTTACGAGAGTAACAGGCCTGAGAGAGCTGTAAGCTAAAGAGGTATGGAGGCAGAGGATGACTGGCTATATTTGGGACCTCGTGGCACAATTCCTGATCAAGAAGAGAGTCTACTGCTCTATGTAGTGGTCACCAAACATCTTCTTCATGAGTCAAATTGAGGTGAAAGAATTTTTAACTGGAATGGGTCCAACAGTGTTTTAGGCCAGATATCCCAAGTCCTTCCCTATCTTTTGGCAAACAATAGGTTTCTACTGTCTCTGAAACTCAGTAGATACCTTCTGGTCATCCTCCAGAGCACAAAATCTCAATTGCTGAAAATTCATCAGCCTTATATTTTCTTGTACTTTCTACATGTCTGTGACCTCTCACTTCTCATCAGCTCCTCCCTCCGGAGTGAAAGAGTGACAAGATGGTTCATAGTACCATACATGGTTTGAAAGATATTTACAAAAGAACTCCATAAAGAAAAAGATGCAGGAAACAATATAATTTACATTATTTGTGCAGCTTTCAGTGGAAGTGTGAGAAGAAGGCTGAAAGGAAAATAAAAGTTATGAAAACTGAAAATGTGAGGAAGGGATGGAAGAAAGTTTGGGAGCTGTGGGTATCCGAATGCTGTTTCCTATTAATTTAGATTCAGTGTGTTATTAACCATAAGCCTGCCACTTTTTTTTTTTTTTTTTCACTTGGATGTATTTCTCAAACCATGAAAATTTAGGGCAAACCAATCACTTATCAGTGTTAAACACAAATTAAGATTTTTTTGCTTTATTACATTTTCCAATGCAGTATTTTGTGAAAATAATTTTTCTTTTGTTCTTTCTAACATAGGCAGAGATCTTCATATATACAGTGTATAGTGCACAAATGCAATGTATACACAAATAAATATATTTACATAGCCAGAGATCTGCCTGTACTGATACAATCTTTAAGCCAAAATCAACATTTATAAAACTTGTCTCTCTGTATTATCCTAGTGAGTTTGGATTAAACAAGTCTGCAGCTTTCTAATTGCCAAGGTTTAACCCCAGCTGCCAACTAAGCGAAACTGGCACACTAATAAAAGATCTGACTCTTCCTTCCTACCTTGCACAGACCGTACATCTGGGAGATGATTTTGGAAGTGTGAAGAAGACAAAACATCACTTCCTGGCATGTGTTCTACTCCAGATGAACATGTCAGCACGCTCTTTTCCATTGCTTACCTGGTGCTAGTTCTCTGTGAAGGGATCCCATCACCACAGGACTGTTTCCCATTCAGGTTAGTGGAAATTGCCGAATTGTACGTCAGCCTTTTACAAATCCCAAATCCAGCTGGGTAGTAATGAAAGAGCAATGTCCTTTTTAAGCCAGTGTGAATCACAGAGCATCTACTCTGGATGTCTTGTCCAGTGGCTAATCACCGAATGCTGTGTGGGGAAGGGGTCTTCTGGTATTATCAGGACAGAAATTCTTCCTCTCCTGTCTTCTCAGAAGAATATGATTAGCTGAAGGCAAATCATCATGGACTCCAGTTTTTCAAAAGAATCCATACAAATCACAAGTCATCACGGCTGGCAGCAGGTGTCTTGCTGTGCTGAAACCTCAAAAACTTTGTTTTCTTACAGGGTCTGAACTCTCAAGTCAAAAAAATGGCATCACTCTGCCTGCTTGCTTTTGCCATGTTTTGCTTCTAACTTAAGAGCAGTAGTTCTTTTCAGAGCAACTGTTGATAACATCACTTAAAAGTTGGAAAAGCCATACAACTGGTGTTGCAAAGGTTTGATGTTTTCTCAGGAATGGTCCTTCACCCTTCTGTTCTAGATTTCTGCTAAGGAAGCAGTTGTTCTCACTAACGTAGTCCTTAGTTTCAGTTATACCTGTTGCAAAGCAGATGGCAGATGTTCTGCATCCTCCACATCTCACTAAAGGGTTTACATTGATAGCAACTCTATTAATTTTTAGATCTTACAGAAACATGCAGATGAGTTTTGGCACTGTTAAGAGAAAAGTTGAATTATGAGCAAGTTGCTGCAGTGATCTCAGCAGATCCAGTGATTAATTGTGGGCCTGCTGGAAGTTTGTGCACATTTCTGGAAGTTTGTAGCAATATCCGGGTTTACCATTGCTTTCCATAGGTATACTGGACTTGTAGCTGAAAAGTAAACAGAATTCAAATAACTGTTAAATCTATAATGAACAAATAGAAGAATATCATTATGTGACTGGATATATATTTACACAATGTAGAATAATGGTTCCAGAGAAAGTTTTCTGGCCTATTGGGTGAATAAAATGCATTTCTTAAAAGCATTTCAATAATACTTTCATTGTATTAAGGGGTAAATGAGCTAATTACTATTAAGGACATTTAAATGAGTTTCTTGTGTTTATTTATGTGTGAGACCACGATGCTAGATAGGAATTTTCAGCAATTACTACATAACCTCTTAAATAGTGTCCCCTTTAATTCTAAAGTAAAAGAAACAGGCTGAAGAGTCATAAGTAAGGATTTAATTTAATTTGTTTACTTATTTAAAGATAAACAAAATTTTAAGATAACTCACACTTAAAATGCAACAAAACCAGTGAGAAAGAGGTATATTTAATGTGAATTCACTGAACCAGATCTCTTGAGACCAGAGATGACAAATATTTGTGAAATATGTTTCTGATGGACAGACATATTAAGAAGTGCATTGCCAACATGTACAGGTTGGCTGGCACAAATACCTTTGACATGGTCATTCCAAAATGTGCTGTGACTGGAGTAGTTTATTTTCCTTGGTAGCAAATAGGCATGAAAAAGAGGAATTTATTCTGAATTATGTGTATCAACTCTGTTAGTATCTTGCACAAGTGCTAGAGAGAGATATGGGCATTCAGAACAAAATCCTCAACAAGACAACTTGACATCCAGAATATCTTCTTTTCCAGGGGGTTTCTTCTAACTGTTATTACAGTACTGCTTTACTCTAGTTCAACATATTGCTGAAATTAGGGTCAACTCATTGTCAGATGACCTTTATCCTGTCAGAACTTGAAAACTTCCAAGGATGCAAACTGTACTCTTGACAATCTATTTAATCTTGACTTCTTTTGCTGGGAAAAAGTTTTTCCCTACATTATGAGAAGTCAAGGTGGTCAGGCGAAGCCTGTGGTGACTGGAAAAAGAGAACCATCACAATAATTTTTTAAAAATGTGAAAAAGGAAGACCCAGGGAACTACAAACTGGTGAGCCTCACCTCTGTACCTGGGAGACTGGTGATGAGCAGTGTCCCTCAGGGATCATCTTGGGACCAGTGCTCTGTAATATCTTTATGAATGACACAGACAGTGAGATTGAGAGCACCCTCAGCAAGTTAGCAGATGACAAGAAGCTCAATGGTGTAGGTGACAGAACAGAAGGATGGAAAGACCCACAGGACCTGGATAGAACTTGAGAAGTGGGCTCACGAGAATATACTGAGGTTCAGCAAGTTCAAATGCAGGGTGCTGCGCCTAAGTCGGGGCAATCCCAGACATGAGCGCAGACTGGGAGAAGAAGTTATGGAGAGAAGACTAAGGAGAAGGACTTGTGGTCTCTGGTGGACATGAGCCCACAGTGTGCGCTCACAGCCCCGAAAGGCAATCATATCCTGAGCTGAAAAAGAGGAGTGGCTAGTAGAGTGAAGGAAGTGGTTCTTCTCCTCTATTCTGCTCTCATGAGACCCCACCTGCAGTGCTGCATCTATCTCTGGGGTCCTCAGCACAAAAAAGACAAGGACCTGTTGAAGCGGGTCCAGAGGAGTGCCACAAAATTGGTCAGAGGGTTGGAGAATCCCTCCTGTGAAGACAGGCTGAGACATCTGGGATAGTTCTCCCTGGAGAAAAGAAGCCTCTGGGAAGAACATGATGTGGCCTATAGGTATTTAAAGGGTGCTTATAAAATAGAGGGGATAGTAATAGGACAAGGGGAAATGGTTTTAAACAAAAAGAGGAGAGATTTAGGTTAGATATTTAGAAGAAATTCTTTACCATGAGGGTGGTGAGGTACTGGAGCAGGTTGTGTTGAGAAGCTGTGGATGCCCCATACCTGGCAGTGCTCAAGGACAGATTGGATGGGGCCCCGTGCAACTGGATATAGTGGGTGGCACCCCTGTTCACAGCAGCAGGTATTGGAACTAGATTATATTCAGAGTCTCTTTCAAACCAAGCCATCCTGTGATTTGATGATTCTATGATGCTCTTTATCAATGTCTTTACTGGATGGAGTTGGCTAAAACTGGACAAAGTAGCTTTATAGTGTTCTAAAGAGTGGCATGTAAATGGGAATAGGAAATTGTCTTGATTTCTTGAATGTGCTCTCCTTTTTCTCCTACAGCTCGGAATGCAGTTAGCCCTTTCTGTTGCAGGTATACACTGATGGCTCATCCTCAGCTTGTTAACCGCTGCAAACTCCAGGAATTTTTCGGCAGAACTGCCTGGAACCAATCCATCCCAGCCTGTAACACTGCAAGAGGCTCTGCTTCCCATGTATGGGAACATTTGTCTTTGCTGAATTTGATAAGGCTGCTGTTGGCCCCATTCCTTCAGCAAGTCTGGGTTCCTCCACCCTCAATTGTATTGACTGTTCCTCCCCTCCTTGTTGTCACCTGCAAACTTGAAGAAAGGGCCTCATCACCTCCTTCAGGTTATTGTTAGAGACACTGAACAAGGCAGATATGTAACGCAACATTAGTGTTTCAAGAATTCAAGTAGTTCTTTGTGTCTTTCCAGTTCTGACACTCAAAAGTCTCCCTCCTAACTGTTCTTAACTCTGACCAGCTGAACCAAGGAGAAATTGACGGGCTCTACACCAGAAAATGTCTTTTATTTCACTGAAAATGTTGTCTGAATGAAGACCAAAAGATTGTGTCATTCATAATACTGGGCATTCTTTCAACAAAGGGATTTCAAGAAAATCTCTGGTTCAGCAAATGCATAAAAGAGAGTCTTTTGATTTTCATAGCTGTATAGTGCAGTACTAGCAGGGTAAGCTTGGTGTATAATTACCATTTCTGAGAATGAATTGAAATAAAACATCTTTGTGATATGTGCTCTATAATGTGAGTACTATGTTCTATGGACTGTCATTATTTTGAAGTTTTGAAATAAATAAATGTTTCCAGAAGCTAACACAGGCTATTTAGATGCCAAATTCTTTTGTTTTCATAAGTGTCCCTTTGAGTGCATAGAATCCAGCATTTAGCACTTGGCATCTAATTAGCTTGTTATCAGGGAGGAAGTCACAGAGCAATGCCATGCCCCATTCTCATAAGTACCAGAATCTGTTTTAAAACTGTGGAGGCAGAGCAATAATAATAGCATCTTTCTCGACTTAACTACTGTTTCCCTTCCAGCTCCATACCATACCTTAAAGAAACCCTCCCCTTAACTCAGGGGAAAGAAAAGGCAACAGAAAACAAATCATAAAAAAACCCTCCTTAGCAAGATATAACCCTCAGGATTTTTCCCATTATTAAAGTATATAGTTCTATTATTCTGCTTTGAGAAACCTCATTCTTAGTACATTTTTAAATTAATGGAGATGAGATTCTGGGGAAGATGAACCAGGGAGTTTGCATATTTTCTATGACTAGACTTCCAGGAGACCAATTAATTTTAACTGGAATGATGGAGGGACAGTTCTATTATTCACCTTTTCAAAGTGAAGAACAGGCTTTGCTTGTATTGAGTAGGCTCATCAAATTTACATCACCATTTAATTAAATGTTTGTAGCAATAATTGACCTCACGAGTAAGTAATTTGGTAATAAATAGATTCCACTGTTTCTAAATATGATTTTACTGACTCTGAGATGCTATTCATAGCCTCATAGCTTTGCCACAAATCTCATTAGCAATTCACTTAAGTGCATATTCCATTGTAGAATTGACAGTGAATCAGAGTGAGGTTTAACATTAGAGATTTCAGAGCATGGTCCAAAACAGAAAATAACATGCCTTTCTCTGAAACTTTACTTTTCAGGGACAGCTCAAAACTGAGATATGAAAAAAAAAAAAAAAGAAAAACAAACCAAACCCTGATTTATTTAGTGTCTTCATGTTTTTCCTATTTTTTTACCTGCTCAAATAATTGCTTAAAGAATTTGTTGCGTATCTCAATTTGAGTTCAGTAGTGTTAAAAGTAAAAAGGCAAGATCTTTTTATTAGTTTTGATGAAATACAGTGATAACCTCGAGAAACCAAAATGGACACACATTTCATGTCCTCCCTCTTCCAAACTATCGATTTATTACTCTGCTTTTGTTTAAAACCTATGAGCTAAGTTCAGAGGTGATGCATAAAATGTGTAATTTAGAGTCCTTTATGCTCAGTTAGACACCTTAAGACCTACTTACACTCACTTACTAGAGTATAAGTCAGTGAAATGGAGTGTAAATTGATGTGATTTACATGTGGAGGAGCTGGCAGAGTGAGAAGGTATTACCTACAGGAGGGAATGGACTTTGTGTGAGCACTTTCTCATGCTCAGCTGGTTTTCTTGCTGCTCCTCTGTACCCCTGAGTAAAGATGTCTACATTTGCCTGCTTAAGCTCCTGTGCATTCAGTGAGAATCTCTGGGCCAAAGGCACTGATGAAATATAAGAAGTGTGATAAAAGTTGTGTGCTGAGGAGTGAGTGTGGGTTTTATGAATAACTAGCTAGAGGTTACGCTCCTCATTCCTCTTTGTAGTCAGCTGTAAACCCAGCAGTTCTGTAGTTACTTGTAATGACTGTTCTCACCCATGGTTCTTGCTCTGCTTTCTATCGGGAAGATTTTTACATCCAATGCACACTGCATGTTTTGCCCTGATGCCTTGTTTGACAAGCTGGCAGGTAAGAGGAAAGCTCTACCATATTTTCTGTGGGTTAAGAACATGCACCTGGCAGTTACCAAGTTGCTGTAATTTCACACTCATACCCTGTGGTAAGCTGCTCTTTTGCCAAGTGAGCTATGTAAAACCTTGTCAGCTCCCAGAATTGTACCGCTTGAAACATGTTGGTTGAAACATTACCAGTAAAGAGGCAATTCCTGCAGGGTAAAGAACCATAAATCTATTAATCTCAGTTTCTACTGCCTTAAAAAAACTCTCCTGATAGTAGACCAATTTAATAATTAAAAAACCCGCCAAAACCTCACCAAAATACTTAGCCTTAGATCATGGTTATAACACAAGCAAGACCCAAGTTTCAAGTTAATCTGAAGTACAAAGAAATTAGGGGGATAAAGTATAAAGAACAAAGAAAGAGGAGTAATGGAGATATAAGTTATCCTAGTTAAGACTCTGGGAAGACTTTGGCCTGGGCTCCTCTGGAAAGTTTT
The DNA here is from genome assembly GCA_013398115.1 of Falcunculus frontatus. Lineage (NCBI taxonomy): Eukaryota > Metazoa > Chordata > Aves > Passeriformes > Falcunculus > Falcunculus frontatus. The sequence continues at coordinate 32,616 of VZRV01005745.1, read as the reverse complement.
GGAGCATATAGAGACACAGTGTGAAAGAAAACAAAACAAAAAAGATGTATCCAGCTTTTGCTTTGCTGGCAAAACCAAATGCAATTGTTCAGACCAAAAAGTATTTCAGCAAGTGTTCTTCATTTTGTTCAAAGATCTAACACTGGCTTTTCCTTTTTTCTTTTTAAATTTCTCTTTGTTTTATTTTGGTTTGGTTTTTGTTTTGTTTTTCTTTACTTCCACATTTTGCTAGAAAGCCTTTATCAAATGATTATTGTGATGTAGTCATATATTTTATTACAAAAGATGATAAAGGTATTTATGTGGGCATGATCTGTATGCAAGCTTTTTGCTAAGTATATTAGTGTTATATATTAGTAAAGTTAAAATTTATAGACAGAAAGAATTAAGTCATTATATGAACTATAATTTTTATGTACAATATGGTTTTTTTAAAATTTTATTTTGTTTTTCCCCCAGCTAAACTGTAAATAGGTAACTAACCATAATAAGTAAACCTGCTCCAGGATTAAATTGCTATTTCAGCTTGCATTCAAATCTCGATTTATACTAAGAAGATTTTGCAGTGCAGCCAAAGCTTTTTTGGTGCAGGACTGAATCCAGCTAATGCTTTCTCAAACTGTAGTCAAGATAAAGAAAGTAATTTCTTGTTACATATTAGAATGATTATATGTTCCGATATAAATTCAACTCACTTTCAATACGACTAGCTTCATCTTGATTAGAATTATAATTTTAATCTTTTTTTTCACTTGTTTCTAAATGAAATCTTGCAATCTACCTTGAATTTACATATGCGCATTTCCCAAATAGTAATATTCATTGTAGAATGATGAACATTAATGTCACCCAACTATTCTATTAAGTCTTTCTTTAAATAATACAGACATGAAGCCATCAAAATTTTGCCCAATTGGTGGATACAGTTATGGTCCATTTAAAGCTCATTGTTAAACCGTACCCCACAAATAAACAAATATTTACCTCATTAAAAATTAAAGAAATATCCTATCTGTTTCTATTTCAAAATAGTTAGCACTATATCTTAAAACAAGTGTTTTAAAAGAAAAAAATATAATTGAGACTAAATATGGCACCAAGTGTGATTTTAAAATTAAAAATAAGAGTTTAGGAGATCTTGTAACTTAAGAGAAAATAAGGGTTAATCATGTTGCTCTTTGTTAAAAAAGAAATATGAAGTGTAAGGAGTAAATTTAGAAGAAAGAAAATATGCAAGCTAGCTTACACAGTATATCCCCAAAGAGAATAATGAATACGAGGCCACTTGGACTTACTGCTGATGTTCATGTGAACAACTCTTTATTTTAAGGGAAACTGACTCAGCAAAGCAAAAAGCTACAGCAAATGTCAGTGAAACAATTTTCTATGAACCAGCAAGGCATTAGAAGGAGTTTGTGTGGGTAAAGGCAGCTAAAGGAACCAGCACTCCGCCCCCACAGGGGCTATTTCACTGGCTGTGATCAGCAGGATCACTTGGGGCAGGGTGAGACTGGGGCCAGGCGCTGGGTAGCCCCGGCTGACCTGAGAACTTGTCATAGCACAGTCAAATGCATGGAAGTGTTGATTTGCCAGCACCACTGTGACATTTGAAAAGTATGGCTGTGATTTTGGAATTAACTAAAGAGAACATAATTATCTATGATATTTATGTGTCTCCAGTTACTGTGCTATTTTGGTGTTGGCTGTAGAGCTGGGATAATGGCAGTGGCCCAAGAAGATACTTCTCCTGCGATGGTTCTTCTGAGTATAGAAGGAGAAGTTTTTATATTTCTCTGTCTTCCTGCACTTTTGCATTTTTTAACCTGGGGATACCACATTGTGTCCCTAAGATTCACAATTAACATGAAAAAAGACAGAAAATAAATAAGAATGATGGAATTTATTTCATACAGTCATTGGAGATACAGATCCACCTTGGCACATATTAACATAGGAGTTCAGGAAGTAGATTCAGACTATGAACTCCTGTAACATGAAGCCCTATAAATACTTTGTAAAGAAGTCATTACCTAGATTTAGTACTTTTTCTTTCTTTTTCTTCTGCTTCATTTAACCAATTTTCTAGGGAAGTTTTGACTAAAATTCTAACTGAATTATAGGGTGAGGCTTTCATTCATTTCTGTTTGACAGACTTTGACCAGTTAACTTTGAAGATACCAGAATTCACCAAACAAAATTAAAAGCTATTTGTAAACACCTTCATTTTGTCACAGTTTAAGTAAACATCTTCAACAGTTTTCCCACTAAATTCATCAGCACTGTATCAGGCATGGGAAGAATTGTAGACCTGAATAACTGCCTTTAAGCTGTTAGCAATGCTATGTAAGAACAACAAGGATTTGAGTTCATTAACTAATTTTCTGCTTTGTAGAAGCCTTAATAGCCCATGCATGGGTAAATTAGGCATTTTCTTCAAACATTACCCTTATATTTAAGAAGTTCCCATATATGAATAAAACGTGCAACATTAGCCAAATCCCTCTGCTTGTTTAAGCTAGGGTTCTTTTTTATAGAGTGCTTAGCCATTTGTAGCTGTTTATTGCATAGTTGCTTATTGACTATGATCCTGACTTACTTGAGAACAGTTTTTAAAAAGCAGATTCATTGCTAGAGTGTTTTCAAAGACAACTCACCTTTCTAAGGTAGTTCTGCACCTTTAGGATTCGCAATATTTAAAAGTCTGATGCCTGAGGTTTATAAATTGACGTAATCCCAACCTTTTGTTCTTGTTCTTTTGTTTTAAAGGGCAGACTGTTGTATAAAGTTTTTGTTCAGGGATGCATATTTTTAGAGTGAAGAAAAATACACCTTCAAAGGTACAAAACCATACTAAAACCTAGGACCCACACTCTCTTATGATTCAACTACTGTATCTTCACTGAAGTAAAAAGAGGTGCTCCAGATTGTCAGAAGTGTGAAATGAGAACAGGATCCTTCCCTAACATGCATCACTGTGAATTTTAACACCATACACATGTCTAAAATCCAAAGAAATTCATATCTATATTTGGCTTTGGAAGCACATGAAATTTGAGTGAGCAGTTTTCTTAACTGAGAATTAAAAATAGCAGATAAAGGTATCTAATGCAGACCAAAATCAAATAAAAATGGCATATGAATCAGTGAACAGCTCACACTATGACCTCGTTGATTGGTTCATGAATAGTTTATGTACTCTTAGTCTTTATATTAAGCAGAACTATTCCTGATTTTATGATGTTGCCTGCATTGAAAACAGCATATTCCCTAATCATTGACAGGTCTCTTTTGGGTCAAGTTTTTCCTATTGTGTTCATCAAGTAAATTCACATTTGATACTATAGAATGAGATAAGGTAATCCACTGTAGCAGTATTAATGTTACACCTCACCACCTGTATTTTGGCTTCAGCTCTAAAGGTCACTATTGGTATTATTAAAAGAGAAGTGTATTGACTTAGGAAATGCCTAGACCAGAGCCACAGCAAGTCAGGAAGAGAGAAACCTTTCAAAGGTCTAGTCTAATTGATTGGATATTGTCAACTGTCCCACACAAAGGGAGAGCTCATGAACATTTCTCAGAGTAGAAATACTAATTGAGATCTTTAATGAAAAGCAGAAAAAGTCTGCATTTCAAAGGAAATGAAATAGTCAATGGGTCTGTCATACCCTGAGTTTCCTACTCTCCATCTTTTTCCCTAAGTTTGTGATGGCTGTATTTTCCATTTGGGCCCATGCCACTTATCATCTTGCTGACCCTTTCTTCTTTTATCTGATATCTCAAGCAACAAAGGACAACCATACACTACTAAGAAGAAGAATATTCTCTCTAGCTCACTTTTCCTTGTGCCTGTAATATCTGCGTGAAAGATATGACACGGTTCTCAGAAAAGATCTATTTTCTATATGCATTAGCTAATCCCATTAAAAACTCCATGGAGTATTTTTCACTTAGGCACACAGAAGAGCAATTTTTCATTGTTTGGAGAGCTCCATCTGTATTGTTTTATTAAACAGAATGAAAAGGAACAATCAAGCTCATTTAAAGCACTTTCAACAAAAGATCTCACACATGTGGAACCACAGACAAATCTCCCCACGTCAGTCACTGACTCCCTACAGGAACACTGATTTCACAGCAAGAATATAGTGGTCTGAATGTCCTTTCTATCCCAAATTACTGCATGATTCTAAGATTGTATTTTGGTTTTCTTTGGTCCAGGCTATGGTGCTTAAGACCAAAGTTTGGACCTCTCTGTTACTACAAGGAAAAAATAAAATGTAACCTCAAGAACAACTTCCTTAAATGAATCTAGTAACTTGCATGCTCAGGAATTACTGAGTTAGTAAATGAAAAGAATCGGTGACACAAATCTACAAAACATAAAAAAAGCGCATTACATTTCACTGTTAAAACTCACCTATTTATCCTCAGAATTCCATGTAAAGGCAATTAGTGAGCTAGTCAGGTAAATCAGATCACAAGCCATGGCTGAGAACTTCAGAAATTACAGAGTACAGCCTGACTGTTGATGCAGCCTGGTATCCCACCTTGACCGCATTGCATGGAAGCCATCCTTTCCGTATGCTCTCACTGTTTTCAGGGTGTATGTACCCTGGTCATCCAGGTTAAGAAGGGGAAAAAATAGAATATAAGGAGGTCTTTCTTTTCTTCCCTCTTTCCCTTCTTGACTATTTGGATAAGATTAAATGGGGTAATGTGAATGTCAGTGGTGACATCGTTCCTTGTTTGTCTACTTTGGATAATCATTAGTCTAGAGTTTGGCTTGACTTGGATTTGAACTCTGATTTTTGCCTCTTGGTATGTTTTGAGCTGCCTCAGAAAGATGACAGGATAAGCGTAAAACTCTCCTACCAAGGACACAAGCAGCCAACAGATAGCACAAGGCATACACTCTGGCAGAAACAGCCACAGCTGTTTCAGGAGCACTGAAAGCTCTCTCTCTTTGGGGTGGAGCTAATGAGAATTAACTTGAGAGGGAGGAAAGAAAAACTAAGGGGACAGTACACTGTTGCAGCAATGATTCTTCCAGTTATGTTTTATAGACCAAACTACATTAGCCATTTCACCAGTGTTTGCATCTGTGAAAAATGCAGAAATAATTCATGAGTTCCAGGAAGAAGTTAGAAATACATTTATAAATTGATTCATTAGAATTTTTCCACAGAGAACTTGTAACTCCATTTTGAAGACTTGACACATTAATAAAACTGCTGAAAGGTTAATCTCTGTGCCCAGTGTATGTCTCATATCGTTATTTATGCCTTCTTAATATAGTATTTTGTAATCTTCCTAAATAAACTGTGGCTATGAATGCAAAGTTTTATTTTGCTGTTGTGTCTTTGAACAATGCTTAGCATCACTACATGTGTTAATTATGAGCAGAGCAACATCAGTTTCTGGGTCTAGGGATGGTTAAAAAGGGTATCAGTTGTAAGGGACACCACAGATAGATGAAAACAGTGATTCTAGTCACTGTTCCCTACCCAGACAATGGCTTTGCTCTCATGTCACGTTCTTGTGACAGTGAGTAAGTACTGAAAGAATGAAATAAGCTCCGAATTTCTGTATAGCAAAAGCTGTATCTTGAACTTTGCTCTGAGCTTCTGATCCCATAGAGATAATGTTCTTCCTAGAGCTGTTGAACTCCTAAGCTATAAGTAATATCCCAAGAGCTATTTCTGCACTGTCTTTTCTCAAGAGAAAACTTTCTATTTTGTGCCCATGAGTAAACAGATAGGATCTGAATACTACTTTTAAACAAAACTTAGGAATCAGGTGGTCTGTTTCTCTACATATCTCTGACTATATTCTGAAGTACAAAAGAGAAGAAAATTGCCTTAGTACCTTTGAGGATATTGCTATTAGACACTAATGTTGCTCCTTTTGGCACAGTGGCATAGATAAAGAGACAGGCAGAATATGTCTACTTATCAAGGACCTCAGCAGAGTGAGATAATTATATACAACATATTTATATAAATTATTTCACCTGCATTTCCCTATTAAATAGCTCTGGTTACTCTTATCTCCCAGAGAGGGTCTCCTAGGGATCACCCTCATGAACTTTGCTAGCATTCATTCAACATTAGCTCAGCACTAGCTCAACATTTAGTAACTCATAACACTGCAATTTCTTAATTGGGATTGAAAAAATGTGGTGAGTTATGGCTCACAAAAAGTACAGTAGAGAACAATTTTATAATTATTTAAAGGTACTACTTCTGAAAGTTCCCTGCTTTTTCACTGCTGTTCTATCTTTGCATAGTCACAGATTTCCTAGGAAGATATCTGCTGCTCAGAGAGAGGGTCATGGGATCTTATGCTGCAAATATTCTTTCTCTTCCAAGCCAAGAAATTTTAACCAATTTACAGGTCAGGGCTTTTGCTTTACTGGACACCTGGTTGTACGTAGTTATCTCAAGGCAGTGTTCTCTTTAATTTCCCTTCAAGTTCTCTTCCTTGGAATAGCTCATTAATGCAGTAGTGGACAAAAGCTGTTAGGTTTCACCATCAGTGGCCTTAATTCTTAACTAAATATTGTCAGAAGTAAGGATTGACTTGCATGAAATAAAATGCAGGGCGAAACTGGTGGTACAGAACGATAAGGTTACAGACACTTTATGGCATACTTTTAGTCCAGTGGACCATTGACTTTAATGACAGCAAGGGCAAGATTAGTGTTTTTGTATTTTCTGAATGGATATTATCTTAATGTATATAATCTTTACACCGTTTTAGGAAATCTGTGTTTGCTTATCTAACTTATTTTTATTTTGCTATTTTTTCTTTGATTTTTCTTGCAAGGCTTGAATTAAGTATATATCAGGATCTTCTAAATCAATACAGGGAGAGCAGAACTCCTGCAAAGTGTTAAATAGGTGTGCTACTGGTAGAGAACATTTAACGTTTTGGTGCTCTGGGCCCATGAAACAACAACCAGTTCCAGTGAATTCATGACTGATTTTTAGCTGGAATATCATGGCTATAAGTACAGTCTTAGTATCTTAGTGACGAAGTAAATTAAGACACTTCAGCTTTCTCTTTATAGTTTCTTTTTCTGTAGCTTTTCTAAAAATTTGTGGGCATGCAATCTTCTGGATGCTACATATCCTTGTTTAAACAACTTGAAATAAGTTTGGTTAAACATAAAGTGTGAACCACTGCACTGTGGTGTTTCAGCCACCTTTGCTTCCTATTTCCAACATCCAGATCTACAGTCCTCCTTGACAGGGTTATCAAGGTTCTTTTCTCTTAAGAAAGTTAATTTATACATATCAGATTTCCTCTAAGGGTGAGGCTTCTAAATAGCACCCTGCTTTTTACATAACTAGGACTCTGGGAGTGGCTTTCTTCTGTACTCTTTGATACTGGTGTACTGGCTTTCCTGGGCTGCCCTTTAATTTGTAGTGATTTTGGTGAGAAGAAATTAAGGTCTGGCATGCCAGAGATTTGCATGAGCACTTCTTCATTCCATATGCAACACTTCAGTTTTGATGGGAAAGTAGAACCCAGAGTGTCTGACCTATTTATCCCCTTTCTGTTCCTCTTTTTGAGATAAAATTGTCATATAGACGAATTGCACACAACAGAGTATGTGTGTTTGGTTACCGTGTCACTTTTGGTAAATCAAAGAGAAAAATCTTTTGCAATTAGCTAGCCTTTAACTTAATAACACTTTTGATAAATTGCTTGTATACAATAGGTTATCAAACCCAAACATTAAAGATTTCAGTTTGACACTGTTGGAATGAATCATGCAGACACAAAAGGCAAAATTTACAATTCTTTATCTGGAAGGAAGAAAAAAAATCATATCAGTTTCAAAACCTGTACTAATGACTGAATAAAGAATTTCAAATCTGGCCTAAGGAAGTTAGAGATATGCTTGAAGCATAACTGTTCATTACAATAACATTTACAATTCCTTTACCAGAGAGTTTTAGCACACTGTGGGTCATTGTTTATTATATAGTACCATTAAGAAAGACCTCCTTATATTCTTTTTATTTCCTTTCTTTTCCTAATTTATGCCCTTTTCTTGTAACTTTTCAGCTTCCCACATACACAACCCCCATGCTGGATCTGCCACACTCCAAAACGTGAGTGACAACAGGCTTGACAGCCTTTGGGGTGGTGAAAGATCTGGCGAGAGCAAGCCTCCCCAGCATGCTCATCAGGTTAGTAAGGATACTGTCATGGATGGCAGTGCCATATATTCTTGTCAGCCATAAGTGTAAAGTGATTGCAGCCAAACCTTTCCTCACAACAAAAGGAGGAATGGCTGAAAAAAACTTCTTGAGATAGTGAGTTGAAAGATTATTATGCTTTCCAATTTATAAAAGAAGGCTCCCTTCAAAGTACTTTGCAGGCATACCTGCTCCTTGTTTCTATCACTTGCACACTGTAAAGAGGCCTTGTTGTGGCTGTAAATAAAACCTATTTGAATTTTATAGTCTTTTATGCTGCTGGAACAGTGTGCTGAGGCTTTAGGGTTAATACAAACTAAAGCCAGTTTGCTCCAACGAGACCTTCATTTGCCTGTTTTAGAGATTTCCCTCTCAGAAAGATCATGGCGCTAAAACATCATTACTGGGTAACCCCGACTGCACAAGAGAAATATCTACTTCAGTCTCCCCAGAGCTCACCACATCCTGTCTTCAGCAGCTCTGTGTGTGTATGGACACCTACGTCCTTCTTCTACCTTTAGGTGCCCAGCAACAACAGAGACCCCATCCAAGGAGATGATAGCAAAGTAGGTGTGTCTGGTCCATTAATTGGAAAAAGGCGTGTGAATGTCGGCTGTGATATGCTGGATGGAACAGGGAAACAGCTGTCAAACTCAAGGTCAGCACCTCAGCAGCCGGAATCTACCAGCAATTTCAGTTTATGCTGCTGTGTTATAACAAAAATGCAGTCAGTCCCATTTCAATTTGCGTTAAAATGTGCTCTTTACTTGCTACAGAGGTAAAAATCATAATAACTGTTGCAAATGAGCATTTACCATATTTGCTGTCACTGTCACATCACATCGCCGTACATGACTAAACATCCTGAGGTTGAGAGAAAACGATAGTACATCTCTACTTCCTTTGTACACACTCATTTTAGCCAGGTAAAACATGATTTCCACAAGCTCCTTGTGATAGAAGTAACCGTAGTTGTTGCCTATTTAAATCTGGTATGTGAAGGACTTAAGTGACATTTTCTAGGCCAGAAAGAGATTCAGCACCTGTATTTCAATGGCATGCCAGAGCCCTGACTTCTGCCTTGTGCTCCTACAGCTAAATTTTATCTCATAGACCTGAACAGTGGTGATGAATGTCCTGTGGAATTTGCTTTGCAAAACAAATATTAAACTTTCTACAGATCACTGAAGACCTGATAAAACTCTTGAGTGTCACCTAACAAATTTCCTTTATTTTTAACTGAAAAATCTTTTTATTCTTTTCATCTAAATGTGTGGTTCAAATAAAAATGGAAAGGCCATTTACAGTCCTTTTCAAATATCATTCATGCAAATAGGATTCACAAAGTCAGAATGTTCAGAGTGAGACTTTGAAGGAAAAGAAATCCTTTTAAAAGTATCAGTTATTTCAAAAACAGGAGTCACATTTATGATTAGTAAAGAGGGCCAATGCTTCCTTCTTGCTTTTGGGTGTGGAGAGTCAAATGACCAGGAAGGCAGGGTTGGGCTGTGTGTGGGGGTGATGTGAGCAGCTTTGATATACTGGGTGATGCTCCCCTGTGCACAGGCTGGTGGTGCAAATTCCATGGTGGGGAAGGGCAGAACAGGAGCCGAGTAAGCAATCCAGAGAGCAAGGTAGTGAGATAGTTTGTTCCCAGCAAAGATGTGGGAATGCTGGCACGAGCTAATTCATCTAGTTCCATTCTCCAAAATGGGAGATTGGAGTCCACAAAAGTCATTTTTTTATTGCTTATTGTTTACAGTAACTTCCTAAGAGAACTGAAGTCTTTCTTATGTTAGGGCAAAAAATTAAACACATCACAGTTGCTGAAAAATATATCCAAATACAATATTGATAGGAAAAGTCAGTCTGAAAACGCCAGTGTGAGGGAGGGATTCTGCACAGGGTATTTTATGAAGTTGTTTTTCAAGTCTTATCAATAAGTTAACTAAATATAGTACTTCTTTATTGTTTGCATTTATTTAGATCAATCGGTTTATAGCAAGATTCTAATTTGACAAAATTGGGGTTTTTTTAACTTCAAGATCTTGTAGATTTAAGTTTTAAATATTTTATGTTAAACTTTTTTCCTCCTTGTCTCCTCCCTAGAAAGCAAAGGAGGTCTCTTACAAGTCTTGACATATTTAATCTTGTTAAGTTCTGATACCAAAAAAACCAAAAAAACTTAAATCATTTGAGTGCTAGGAAATATCAGGAAAGGGACTGAGTATGAAAAGGAAAACATCATTGTAATACCATATATGCTGTTTAAGTGTGCATAGATTCAACATTTAATTAATTTCTGATTGTCTTAACCTAAAATGAGATATACTAAAAAAGACAAAATGCATTGAAAGGAGAAAAGGCTGATTAAGGAAACAAATTGTTTCTATATTAAGTACATACAAATAGATTAAGATTATACAAAACAGAAAAGAGACAAACAAGAAGGGAATTACAGAGCTCTAAAGCAGCATTATTTGCCTAGGGAAGGCATGTTTGTATGCAATGACTATTCACTGCTTCTATATATTCAGGAAGCAATGGAAATCAAATTCAGTTCTCATATAGTAGGCTCAAACCAAGCAACATGTTTTGGTTTTTTCCTACATTAAAAAAAGTATTAATCTGTGCAACTTGTTGCTAAAGTATTTGCCAATGCCAAAAATTTACATAAATTTAAAAACACATTAAGCAGACTCAAAGAAGAATAATCTGTGAAAGGCTAATAAACATAAGCTAAAACCTGCTACTCAGGAAGACCTTGAACTTCAGATCAGAGGAAGCTGTTAGATTGTACTAAGAAAGCAGGTTTTTAATAAATTTTGCTGTGTTTCTATACTGTTCTGTAGAGGAACTACTCTTCTTGCATTTCCCTTAATCAATCCTGACAGTAAGAAACAGGACTACATGTAACTTTTGTTCTACCAACAAAACTACTTTTTTTCTGAAGTTCAAAAAATCTGAACAAACATCCAAAATGTAGCAAAACTAAATATTTTGATTGTCAGAAAAATTTTGGCCAGGCTGCAGTGAATTAAGGTTAAAAAGAAACAGTAAAAAGGTAAACTACCTAGTCACAAAACAGAAAATCTCATTTTCCTCCCACACATTTTCGTATCTACTTGCAGTCTTTACAGGTAAGAACATACTTCTGGTAAGGATACTTAAACATATAATTACACAAAAAATATAGCAGGTAATGTAGTAAAACAGGCAGACTCAGATAATACAAAAAGTTAGGCTTATTTTATATTGGACTATATTTAAATTCTTTTTCTGAGTTTTGGATCAGCTCCATTGAAAAGATTAGAGAATCCCTTCCTATTGTTTTTATGATGTTTCACATTAGGATTATTTTGTTATTCTCCTTGCCTCAGTCAGTTGGCCTAAGTTTCACCAGCTAGTCATCTAAAAGAACAATTTACAAGATGTATTTTTTAAAAAAACAAAGTGAGTGAGTTTTTATTATGTTCTGCTCTGCAAAGAAATGATCTCTTCTGCTCATGCTTTGCAGCTAATTATATAATCTCCCTCAAATTCTTAGTAAGCATAAGCCGGCCTTTTCTGGTGATTGATATAGAACTACCCTGATTTATTAAATTGAGGCAAACCTAATATCACACCAAAAGAAATTGAATAAGAAAAAAAAAATTAAAGCACAAATCTTCAGAATGTGAGGAAAAAACCTGAATTTATTGCCTCTAAAGATGGTGTTCTAATTGTGCAAATTTGATTGCACATTACATCTGGAAAGTCCTAGCTACATAGATCATATTTTACTGATATTGCCACTTTTGTTCTGAAAAATCAGGATGTTACATAGGTGTGACCACCCACCATTAAGGGAAAGCATTTTTGTTAAAATATCTGAAGATAAACCAGCTGCAGTTGGAAAAAGCAGACAAGCTTTTTCACAGAAACTGGCACCTTTTTTACTTAAAAACAAGCCTTTTCCTTTCTGTCTCAGAAAGCTGGACTATCATTCATTTCAACGACAAAACTTTCTTCTTCCTCCAAAATCTTGATTTTTCCTAGCCTTAAGCAATCCTGTCTGTGATCATGCTAATGAAATAAGGAGATCCTGAAAGCCCAGCAGACTGAGAGATGACTGAGAAGTTGGAGCCATGGCTATTTGTCTAGGTAAGATCTCCTTCTGTTAATAGTATGGAGAAGCAGTGATGATCTAGCACAGTCAGAACTGGATCTGCTTGCTCTGAACAGGTGGGAGAGCAAAGGTGAAGCGTCAGCTATTAAGTGTAATTCCATGTGTTATAAAAATCCAGAGTGTCATGGGAGTGACGCATTGCCTTGGCTTGTCAGACTGGTCCTTCTGTGGTACAAATTATGTCTGAGTCTGTCTGAGTTTGCTCGGTGTTTGAGATAAGGGAAGACTTTGAATCTTGCTAAAATCCCTTAAGAAACCAGACACCTGAACTGCAAACAGATGACATAAGTAGTAGCAGTCAATAATTCGGAAGTTTATCTCTCACTTGTACAATTCAGTAGGTGTTTAAACATTGATTTTCTTGAAATTAGAATCAGGCTCCCAGGTTCTAAATTAATTTTTAACTAATGTACAGAAGAAAATGCTTCATTGAATTGCTGCTACTGTAGTAGTTGTCACAACACTAACACTACCTTCTGCTGTTGCAGAGGCCTCAGTTCAGCAGCCTCTCATCCTCCTACTGCTTGAAATCAATAACACTATATTCAGTCCCCCAGAAAACAGTGAAAAGGCTGTTAGCCTAAACCTCACATAGGGCTAAAAGAGATGGAATCTTATGTGATCGTTATTTACATTTAAGAGTAAAATAAGGGTTGAAAAATACTCTTTTAAGGCTGAAGTGTTAAAGTTTTGTTGTTTACCTAGGACATTGTGTCAGGAATTTCCATTGTTTCATGGACTCTCTGTGGACTCCAAAGTGTGTGAAAAATTCTGACCAGCATCCTGAAGTCAAAGTATGAACCTCTTCTTTCCAAAGTTTTCAACTTTGCACAGAGCTGCTGGACTAGAATGTATTCATGTGATATTCAGTTTGCCCTCATTTTCCTTTCATTAAGGGAAATGGGGACATTCAGTAAATTTGCCAGTCAGCTGTGCTTGACATTACTGGACCAGGTCAGGCAGTCTCAAGTTTTGTGAAGAGCCTTTAACACAGGAGCAATTAGAACCTTTTACTGTTTATTAGTATTTATTTATTTATTTATTTATTTTATTATTTATTATTTATTAATCTTTCATTGTTCTTGTTACTTGCAGGGTGTTTTAAATACAATATGACAGAAACAAGTGCAGTGGGGCGATTTTTATTATACCAAGCTCATCTAGCATTGCTGTCCAGTTAAGTTATAGATTTAAGAGAAAATCACCAAATTGCACATTTATGGTTCTGCTATGGTAAATCACACCATCATTATTCAGATAGAAGCTCTAAAATAACGATACCATCATCTCTATTTTTTCTATTAATTCTGTTATATATCAATGGGCAGAGAAATAACAGCCAGTGTATATCCAGTACATATAAATGAGTTTGTATGTAGCTGCTACATATTCCATTTAAAAGTAAAGCAGCATCTGTACAATCTGTTGCATGTTCCTATAGCTATAAATGAGCATGTGAAAACAAGCAGAGTTGCATATCAACAGGTTAGGCTATCAGACAACACTGACCCTTGGAGGTCAATTAAAATAATGTTAAGGATTTCAGTGGGCTTTTCTGAGTATTTGTACCTATTCACCACAGATGTGTATTTTGACTGCAATAGTAAACAAAAGTATTTACAGCTAAAGGTATCATCCTTAAGGCATGACTATATTGCTTTCACTTACTAACGAAAACTTGCTTGGTTTAGTTCAGGAGGCTTTTACACAGCTTCCCTCTCATTGCAGTAAAATAAAAACAAAAATTTACTTAAAACTTTTTTGCCTCCTTGCATAATTTCAAAAAAGAATTTGGTGGGTCATGAATGGCTTCGATTAAGTAAAAAAATGTTTAATTTGTCTAAGTCAATAATTTGAATCAATCATGTTTAGAAATTTAAATTAACATCATGAACAGAAGAAAATGCCTCTTCTACTCTTGATATTGTTTTAGGTTGAATACATTTCATTGTTGACATTTGAATTTGTTACTGGTTGAAGTTTAAATTACAACAGTGAAGGCATATTTGTTTCAGGTTTAAATTTCTCTTTGTTTAATATAGCTGCCAAGTCATGAGAAAAAATCAGATAAAAAAAATGATGTTTTTAAATAGAAAAATATTTAATGAAGTGGTTAAATTTCATTTGTCTTAGCTTCAAAAAGGAATGGGTAATTTCAAATTCGCAAATTCATGAGCAACCAATTTTGTATCTGATTTGCTTCATTTGTAAAGGCAAGTTGAAGCAAACTATTTTTTGCTGATGTTCACAGTAAGCATACCCCCTGGTTTCCCAAACCATTGGAGATAATAGGTTGTAAAAGCTAGCTTGAAGTACCTGATGAAGAAAGAGCTTTTCTTCTAGTTGTCTTTTTCACCTGATAACATTTCTAAATAATCTGACAACAAGCAGGATTAAATGTAAATTTTGTGTCTATTCAGAATGATTCTCTTGAAGGAGCTAAGAAATAGTACAGGTCAAAAAAATCTTGCGGGGATCATATTCAGTTGAAATGAATGATTCTTCCAAAACTACATTTTTTATATGGGGTGCAATTTGCAGAGTTTCATTATGAGGGGGAAAAATCACCACAAAATTAAATGAAGTATTGTATTTATATTTCCTTCAAACTGCAGCCTAAATTTTTCTCTCTGATTCTGTGAAATATTTTGGGGGTTGACTTCTGAGTCATAGTGCACAGCAGAGTCAGGAAAAATTCAGATGGGTTTAATTTTTACAGGCCTGTTAGTCTCACTTCAGTGCCTGGTAAAGTTATGGAGAAGATTGTTCTGGGGGGTACTGAAAAATGCCTGAAGGAAAACATAGTCATCAGCCAGCATGGCTTCATGAGGGGAAAGTCCTGCATATCAAACCTGATTTCCTTTTATGTCAAGGTAACCCACCTAGTCGATCAATAGAAGCCAGTTGATGCAATCTTGAATTTCAGCAAAGCTTTTGATACTGCCTCTCATGATATCCTTCCGGAAAAAATGTCCAGCCTTCAGCTGCATAAAAACATCATGTGATGGGTGAGCGAGTGGCTCATGGGTTGGGCACAAAGGGTTACACTGAATGGGCGCTGCTGCCATCCGGGCACTAGTGGGGTTCTGCAGGCCTCCATCTTAGGCCCACCTCTCTTCACATCTTCACCAACAAATTGAATGCAGGACTTGGAGGGATACTAAACTAGTTTGTAGATGATACAAAATTAGGAGGAGCTGCTGACTCCCTTAAAGAGAGGCCCTGCAAAGAGACCTCAACAAATCAGAGGGCTGGGCAATCTCCAGATGTATGAGGTTTAACAAAGACAAGTGACAGATTGTGCACCCAAAATGGGGAGCCCTGGAGGTATGTCAGGCTGGGGAGGGAGAGGCTGGAGAGCAGCACCACAGAAAGGGACCTGGAGGTCCTAGTGGATGACAAGTTGAACATGAGTCAGCAGTGCCCTGGCAGCCAGGAGGGACAACCTGGGGTGTCCTGGGGGGCATCAGGCACAGCATCGCCAGCCGGGCAAGGAAGGGGATTGTCCCACTCTGTTCTGCACTGGGGTGGCCTCACCTCAAGTTCTGGGGGCAGTTTTCGGCGTCATAATATAAGAAAAAATTAAGCTATTAGAGAGTGTTCAGAGTAGGACCGTGAGGATGATGAAGGGTCTGAAGAGGAAGCCATGTGAGGAGTGGCTGAGGTCACTTGGTCTGTTCAGCCTGGAGAAGAGGAGACCGAGGGGAGACCTCATTGCAGTTACAACTTCCTTGTAAGGGGAAGAGGAGGGGCAGGCACTGATCTCATCTCTGTGCTGCCCAGTGACAGGACCGAGGGGATGGCCTGAAGCTGTCTCAGGGGAGGTTTAATTTGGATATTAGGAAAAGGTTTATCATCCAGAGGGCAGCTGGGCATTGGAACAGGCTCCCCGAGGAAGTGGTCACAGCACCAGGCCTGACAGAGCTAAGAAGCATTTGGACAATGTTCTCAGGCACATGGTATGATTCTTTGGACTGTCCTTTGCAGGAGTTGGACATCACTGATCCTTGTGAGTTCCCTCCCAGCTCAGAATGTTCAGATTCTGGGATTTTGTAATGCCAGAGCACAACTGGTTTTAACTGTGGAAATGAGAAAGTGGCAGAAATTTTCCTGTTATTGAAAGAATGGCTACAACAGAAGCGAGTTCCTTCTCTGGGTATGTCAAAATCCTCAAAATAAAGATGGCAAATATAATTTTGCCTTTTTCTGCTTCAGTACCAACCAAGAAACTAGTTGTGAAGAGGTGGCAGAGGTGCCTGCCACCTCATGGAAGGTGGCAGGCACCTCTGCCATCTCCCTCTGGCAATCAATCTCTCTCACACATCTGTCACCAGGGATCTGGCATCATTCAGTTGTTTTTCACGAAGAGGAGAATAGAGCACTACACCAAGATCCCTCCTTTAAAAGGCATAATCGTATTTGTTTCTTTGATTTCAAACATGGGTCCTGGCCAGTATTTCTCATCTGATCTGGGCTATAAATGGAATTTTAGAAGGGGAAAACACATCAAAACACACCCGAAACTTCTTTTAAATTTTAACACCTATGATAATATTCGTGATCTTTACTGTATAATATTGGGGAACTTTGTCATGTTCTACATGTTCTTCCAAGAATCCCATGCAGCCACACCTGTAACAATGATGGTGCTGGGAAAAATTAACAATGGCCTGAACTGTAGTGGGGTCTGCTCATGCCTAAAAAACTGAAGCTCTGCAGTCCATAACTACAGTTAAACTGTAACCTGAGACGGCTCATACCCAGTCAGACATGAAATGAGACTGTAAGCTCCTGAACCCTTGACAACAATGCCATTCCCATTGATGTTATCACCAGTTAAACTATACTCACTGGGAATTAATTGTCAAAAAAATCCAAGTAGAGAAAAAGCTGCTGTGCATGCAGTTGTTCACTGTAAATATAGAGATTAAGAAATGTTTTCCCCACGCATGCCATTGAAACTGCACTTGTATAGACTAAACATAAAATGCTTTGACATTTTCGGACTTTCACTTAAAATGATTCACAGCTAACTAAAGGAGACAATTCTGTTAGCTTTGATATACAGCTGTTCAAATAATTTAGGCATTAGGGAGATGACCTGCAGGATTATTTTCATTTGAGCTTTTCTTTTTAAAGGGCTAAGTCTGTGTTTTTCTTTTAATTTCTCTAAGAGCTGTAGACCTTGTGTCCTCAGCAGAGAGAAGATAAACAATACAAAATGCGTAAGAGAAAACAGACACAGAAATTAGATTTTTGGGTTTATTTGTTGTTGGGTTTTTTATCCCCAATCGTTTTCTTCCCTCTGCAGTAAGAGGCAGCTACAATATCTTGTAGTGGCTGGGCCCAGAGCATGCTAATAGGCTTTACCGCCCTGACCTGACTCCTCTGAAGGATCCATCCCCGAAATGGTCTCATTTAAGCTCAGGTTTGTGAATTTAATCATTTCCTGATGTGAACCAGTTAGTCCTGTTAGACCCCTTGTTTAGGTCTGTTGTGCTGTCTCTAGCCCTCTCTCTGTCCCCAGTGCTTTTTGTCACTGACTGACCGTTCTCCTTGTCATGCTGGTGGTTCCTGTTGCCAGCACTGGGTCTACCTGTTGTGTTAGGCTCCTGTTCTCCTTAGCACCCAGCTGCTGAGGGGACAGTGGTCCTTGCTGTTCCCTGAGGTGCAGTGAATACATGTCATTTGATCCCCATGCAGTGCTCTGGAAGACAAGGACAATCTTGGTGCTCTTGCTGTTATGTTCTGGAAAAAGTTTTCCTTCAGATTGTTGTTTAGCGCATTACTTTTGTCCTGAGCAGGAAAGGAAGAATGATTTTTCTTAAATAATCAAGGATTACATGATAACTTACAATGCAGTGACCTAATTTTCAAGACAGTGAACAAAAGCTGTTTCTACTGGTGTCAGGAGCAGATGGAGTCCAGCACTTCTGCAGCTCAACCCTCTACATGTTAAGGCCCTGGCCTATCATATGGAAAAGTTTCAATAACTCCAGTTTTTCTGATTGCTCTGTACAATGGTTTGTACCTTTTGGAGGTAACTAAAGCCTGGAGTAATTGAGCTGTGCACTTAACCAGTTCCTATAACAGAGGCAAGAAACAGATGATTAAGAGGTATGTTCCATGTATGCCAGTCAGGGGGAAAATATTTTTGCTGGAGGTGCAGGATGGATTGACTTTAATCCAATTTCTGCCTTCACAGCAGTAAAAAGGGGGTGGAGTGAATATGTATGTCTCAGAACAGGCTAACCTTGCTTGTGTCAGTCCTGTTGTTTCTGAATCTCTACTAATACTGAAAGAGAATTTGAGGTAGTCACCAGAATACATTGCATCTTAGGGTGGATAAAGCTAGGAGATAGATTTAAGCCCTTTGCATTTTTCTGTGGTAGCATGAAAAAGAGATTAATTTATTCACATGATGCATTTGGTTGAAGTGAAATATACTATACTAGTCCAACACAGCTGAAGAAAATATTTGAGATTTACTTATTAGCACAGGTTTAAAACCACTAACAGATGCTAGTCTTCATTTTGCAAAAGCTATTCTGCAGGTGAAAGAAGGAATAGCTCAGGTTTTCATAGTTCACAGTGAACCACTTGTTCAGACTGGAATTAGACCTAAGGAAATGGTCTTTTTGTCTGGGTTGTCAGCTGATGTTCAATCTCTGCTAGCAATGTTTACAAGGAACAATTTTTTCTACGTTATCCTCATCCCCCGTCCAGGTTTTGACTAGGTCTGTGAAACAAATAAAATTAGCAGGGGGAAACGGCTCAAACCAGAATTTCTCTCTGTATAAAGGTTCAGATAAATTTCCCTTCTTAGGTAAAGGAAGAGATGTGTGTGAAGGACCCTTAATATGAACGCATGCACATAACATATACACAATGCATTTCAAGCATTTTTCACAGCTTCTTGATTTTTACTGAGTTATGATTGGTGTACACACATGGCTGAATATAAGACTAGTTAATGTTAACTTTGATTATTATTCATCCCTCACCTCCCCATTTATATTGTGCGTCACCCTCTCCTTTATTCATCTGTGCTTAGATTTTATTCTTCCGTCTTTTAAAAATATTGGTTTGTTTCCAAAACAAGATGAAATAAACTGATATTACCATTTATTTTGAATGATGGCACCACATTATATGAGAAATTTCTGGTAAAAAGCTCTTAGGTAAGCACATAACCAGTAGAAAACGCTGTGTGAAATGTAATGTAAGGAGAACCTGTAGGTGTTGACCAGTTTCCAGAAAATTTACACTTCTGGTATGTTTTTTTCTGAGTTTCAAGAAGTATACAGAAGAACATGATTTGATAAGCAAAAAATGTGCATATAATGAAATTATCTGGAAATATCTGTCATGGACTGTTGTTACCAAGGCCACCTTCACTAACAGAGGCTTATTAGGTGCTAGTACGTATTGTTTAATGACAGGGTTAAAAGGGACACCAGACCGTGTGGTATCCACACCAACAGACACTTTTCTGTCCTGTGCATAGCTAAAAATTGAACTAAAATGCTGAAAGTGAAAACTCTTTGCCTTGTAGGTCAACCTCTGATCTTTGCTAGAGTTTTCAATAGACTACAATTTCACTTTCATTTTTTTTTTCTCTTTCTATGTACACTGTATTGATACATGCTTTAAATTATTTTCCTGATTGTGGAATTTATCATTTCACAAAATGGACAGAACTGTTCTTGAGATTTACCATAGTGCTTGGAGTCCTTTCCGTATATTGATAGCTTGTCTCGCACAGTTGTGATGGCAGGTGATTGTTTTTCTGACCTTTTCTTTCTTTTCAGTCTTGTTCATGGATGAAAGTTTTTTCATATGTTACAGGAATATCTGCAAGCTAGTAAATATCCTTGAGCTTCCTGGTCATTAATTAATGCCTTACCAGACAACTTATTGGTTTTGTGTTTAAATAGTATTAGCATGTTTTTTTTTCTCCACTTCATTACAGATCATATTTATATAAATTCTGGATGGCTTCCTAGTTTTATTTTTCTGTATGTACAGCAATAACAGAATGATCTGTGCAGGTCTTTGCAGATGGGAATGGTCAGATCATATGAAATCAATTGTGAAGACAGTAGTGGAAATCTAAGTGAGATGATTTTTCTAGCAATGGCAATATTTTGCTTATTACAAATGAGCTTCCACTTCACTCTCAATAAAGTGCATTTGACTGTTTGGAAGGACTTCAAGAACTGTAAAGGCATTCATAACTATCAGCTGAACTTCAGGTGAAGGCTTGAGGTCTGGTGATAGGCTGGAGAAAAGGCTGCAGCGGGCAGTGCATTGTTGATTATGGGAATATTATGTACTACAGTATACCTCACATATTGTTTGTTTATACTTACAGTTTACTACTAAGTACAGTTAGGAAGACCACAGATAAAAAAGCAGGCCAGAAGAAAATGGCACTTAAGGTCTCTGTATCTTCTTTCTTTTCTCCCACCCATTATGACCTACAATCAGAAGGTAGTAAGGCATTTCTCTAGCAAAAAAAGATGTCTTAAAAAAACCCCAAAACACCCAACCACCCCTGTGTAAAATTTCTGTGATCCTTTCTATGTATTTATATCTCAAAGATTTCACTTTCATATAAAATCTCAAGTTAGCTGTCCTCCCACTCTGCTGGGGAGTGAAGTGTGTCAAGCAAAGCATCTCCAAGCCCCAGAAGAAAATGCTATCTTTGTTAAGCTTCTCTGCAAGATATCCTCCTGATAGGATAGTTCCCTTTCATCCCCTCACTCAGTCTGCAGCAGTTTTCCCACCCAGTCTGCCCCTTTTCATGTTTTATTTTCTCAAGACTTTCCCATTTTCATCCTTAACCTATGAGCACTTTTTCCAGATGTGTGGCAAACACTGCCTTTTCAGAACACAGTTTTGAAAACAAAAACATTCCAGGGGCTAATTTATCTCAGAACATTGATGTCTTTGTGTGAGTAGACACCAGATGAGTTCAGAAGCTTGGGGGAGGCCTCTCCTTTTAGCCTTCCTGGTAATATGAGTCAAAACGCTGTGTACTCAGCATGAAGAGGAAACCTGCTTCCTCTAGCACCGGATGGAGCAGAAAAATATCTGCAGCTGAGCTGATATTAGTCCTTATGGTGATTAGTTGTTTATTTTGAGATTTTGCTATTTCATGATTTGGTAGAGTCATTCTGTAATTATTACAAGGTGTGTAATGCTTTGAATTCCTCTTAGCAAAATGCTTGAAGCTGATTTCAGTGACAGATTACAAATTTGAAGACAGAACTGGGTCCTTTGATTTGACGTGTCTTCTCTGATAGAGAGACATGACCCCTATAAATAAAGTGGTACCTATTGAGGCTGCTGGAGATCATGGCCTGTGTTTATGGAGGTACAAGTCTTTTTAATAAGCTACTATTTTATCTACTCTACAGTGAAAGAGGCTGGGAAGATTAAGGCACCAAGAGGACAGTATGATTTATACCTAGACAGTAGCATGAAGTGTATCTCTGTGAAAGCGAGTATCAAAACATCAGTAAGATGAGACCAGAGATGCCTTGGGACAAAAGCTACTTATAAAAACGCTTGTGTGTTGGGAATGTCTCCTGAAAATCTGAACATGCTGGAGAAAATGTGGTCTTCAAATTAAATTAACGAATCCTAAATTATTGACTGTTTTGCTATATGTGGAGCTGCTTTTTAAGGCATTTTAGTTAATTTTGATTTGAGGCTGTTGACTTCCCCTGAAAGCTAATCTAAGCTCCTGTTTTATTCAAACAGCTCAAATATTTTCAGATTATTTGTTAGAACTTTATGGACAGAGCCTGAAATGGCTCTTGGCTGTGTTAACACACATCCAGGAAATATCTAATGGCTCAAACCAAGACCAATGCAGCTGCTGTAGAGGAGATGTTCATAATCTTAAACATCTTGGAAAGATACATGCTGTAGTAATGGATCATGACAGCTAAAAACAAGGTCCTTTCTGGTCTTTGTCATTACTCGGACTTAACACTACTTGAATAATGTCAAGAATTATTTGTGAGTAATTTAGTTCAAAACTGACACAAATACTTACTGAATACACTCTTTCTACTTGTGATCCATCCTAGCAGAGACATAGTTAGAAAGCAAATGTAGAGAACATTTCCTTTCAAGCAGGCTTTTCTAAATGCGTATGAAAAATGTAGGTTTCTAAGAAATGTTTTAAAAATAACAGGACAAACATATTAAGTAGCACATGTATCTTCACAGTTTTAGATCCCAAACTTAATATTTTGACAAAATGGAATTGACTTTCCTTGTGCATTCATTCCTTGATCACACCTCTCACGCTGACAGTAAGTTGCAGCCTAGTGTAGGTAGATGAATAGGATGAAATCTAAGCAAAATACAGTGTATTCCTACAAGTTGTCAACTATTCATGAGAGAGTAATTATCTTTAGTCTTAATCAGTTTGGATCTGGAAAGAAGCATTTATCGTTTTCATCCCATTGTTCTATGCTATGCACAAACTTGTGTAGTACTTATTCATTTTAATTTAGTTTATATAATCTAAAAGGTTTTTCTTCCCAGGTGCATAAGAAACAGGGTGAAACTTTTTCTTTGATTATACACTTACATTTATGTTGTTGTATGTCCTTAGGATTTGTAGTTTGAGGCTGAGGCCTACCTTTTATCCTCAGAGGTTTTGGGGTGACTGTTAATACTGCTCATGAATTAAACACAGGAGATGCTTTGACAGTGACAGTAAGTGTGAGTGACATTTGATTAGATAGATTGATTAGGTTAAACTACTCAGGTTTATCTTGTCAATTGTAAATTTTTTTTCGTCCCTTCTCCACAGATGAAAGACAGATTTATGTACTGTATACCATCAGATCAATATGCATTAAAGACAGTCAGTTAAAGAAAAAAAAGTAAGAAGGAATTCATGTAATTGGCTCACTAAGGACTACAAATGAAATTATGGCAGATTGAGGTTTCAGTGGTGTAAATTATCCACCATGTTTTATGGATTATTAAGCATAAATGGAAAGATAATCTAATGTCATTACAAGATCACTTGTAGAATTTAAAATGCTTTCCCAGAATGATTTTCCTGGCATCAATTTAAGATATGTTCAGTAGTGCTTTCTCTTTAAAAAATCCACCAATGGAATTACTTCAGAAAAAGGTTTCACTTAAGGATGTTTTCATGTCTAGTCATGTCTGTCATGTCTTGTCTGGGTAAATAAAACTGGTTTTTTTCCCCTTTTATTCAGTTGGGCTATTTACTGTCTTTTAACGGACTAAAGTGTGACTTGTTGGTTTAATATTCTTTAAAAAGTGCTTCTTGAATGAGATATGCATTTTATCAGTGTTTTCACATCCTAAAAAATCCATTGTGACTTCCTGGGATTCCCTCAAGGTCAACAGAAAGGCAAGCATTCACCCTTATTTTAGCTACATTTATGAGAAATGTGGTTAATGAGGGATAAGAAGGATCAGTTTTTGGAAGAATTATTAGGAATGTGCTAAAATGTCACATAGATTAACCAGTGGGTTGATGGATTTCCCCTGGATTTCCTCTTCAGATGAATTGTCACCTGTGAAGTAGATAGGGTGCTGCTTTGCCCAAAGGGCTTGTTAGAGTCTTAGAGTTTATAGATTTTTATAGTTTAATAGTTTGCAGCCAGTAAGAATCCTCCTTTCTTGTTGCATTCATCTGAGCTGAAGAATAGAGTGGTGTGATTATGAGTCAGAGTGACCAGGCAGGGCCATGTGAGCATTGTTTCTAACAGGTTTTGCTGAATGGCTCCTTTCCTTACACACCATCTTGCAGTATGAAAACTGCAAAGCTGATTATGACCTTTCTGCACTAAAAACATAAACCCAGCTGATGTAGTTGTGGATTCTTTGGGATCCTGGACTAACAGACTGTTGCTCCAGTTTGGCCTTGATGCTTTCTGTGTCTTTGCTTACTCTAATTTCATTCATTGCAAGCAAGGTTGAACTTGTTTGCTAATGGAGTAGAGTATCTTGGAGTTTTCAGCTGGCAGTCTGTTTTCTGAGAAAGAAGTCATGAGAATTGCCTTCTCCAGCTCCCAGGATGGCTGATATTGGATCAACCTGAAGATCAGGATTAGTAAAGCGGAGTTTGTGCATGTGTAGCAAGCACCCTGTCAAAACTGATTGGATCATTTTTACTTTTCCGATGTTATAACCCCAGAAGCTATAGGGAATGTTCCATTGCCATAAAAATTCATTCTTTACTACCTCTGCCATTAAACAGTGTCCTCTAAGGCCTGAAATATTTTTTCTAACTATTATGCTGATTTAATTTTAAATTGACTTTGGAATTAAAGAGGATGTACTTTCTTTAGCTGTACTAATGAATGTATTTTCACAGTAAGGATGATTGATTTTAAAACTTGTCTGTTCCATTAACCTGTGACAGCGCATAGCATTAATCCTAAACTTTTTCAATACCTGATTTTACAATTGAAATATAAAAATGTTTATCTTGCAGGAGAATATTTTTGGTCAGTTAATAAATATTTCAGATGTTGAGCCAAAACTCCATCTGGAAGTATCTGAGAATTAATGTCTGTGATTTTTTAAAAAGATTTTTTGGCATTTTTTTGGCAAGAACAGAAGTGATAATAGAATTGAGAGTGCCATAGCCAGATTGCACCTGGGGGAGGGGAGGAGTGATTTGGTTTCTATGTTGCTGCTGCTGTGAATGCTGACATCCCTGAAATCTCATGAGGTTGTTTTGAGTTTGAGGGCGACAATTAAGACTAAAATCTAGTTCATCAAAACAATATAGTCCTAAAGGCAGTCTCTAAGCCAGAACAGACCTG
Source organism: Falcunculus frontatus (assembly GCA_013398115.1). Taxonomy (NCBI): domain Eukaryota; kingdom Metazoa; phylum Chordata; class Aves; order Passeriformes; genus Falcunculus; species Falcunculus frontatus. Next base: position 7,405 of record VZRV01005745.1, on the reverse strand, counting down.
AGGGATGTTTCATCCGAATTGTGCTTTTATGACAGGGGAGGTGAAGTATAACTGTCTGGGCAATAAACAATTCTGTAACAACTGACACTGTCTATTACTCCTGAAAGTGGCTTAATGTAAGGTAGGGGGATGCCACTGTCACATGATGCTTGCTCTGACCAAGGAGCGGACTCTTTGGGTGTCTGATATGATATCCATAGTGACCAAGACTGGGATCCTATTAAGAAACTGGGACTCACATGAGCATTTTCTCTGTTTGGTCTGCTTGGGCAAACCATATAAATCATGGGTTCCTTAATACTTTCTTAGTCTTTTTTTTTTTTTTTTTTTTTTTTTTTATA